>PVKE010003216.1:0-74306 GCA_004027555.1 Craseonycteris thonglongyai
CTAGAAACAGAATTATTTAGCCAATAACATAGGCAACTGATATATGCTACCTAACTACTTACTACTAATAAATTCTACCAAAGTTTATCCTTAATAATATCATCATAACTTAAGCAAAGGATTATTTCTTAAATTGACAATTTGAGAAAATAAAATGGTATAGGATATATAAATTTGCATTTTCTTGTTTGATTCAACATAGTTTTTTACTTCTCACTTGTTTTCTTTTTCTGTAAATCTTTGTTAATTTTATATTTTTATTGAGACATTCATATGCATATTATATTTTTATTGAGACATTCATATGCATATTGATATTTTGTAAAAACTCTTTACACACTGACCTCTTATTTCTTTTATAGACATACTGCAAACATTTTCCTCATTTTGGTCTGTCTGCTCTGAAATGACATCATACTGTTAAAACAAGTGTATCTTTACAATATTTAACATTTTTAACGAGCAGAGTAACCTTCTCTCAGTATTTCAAAATTTTTTGCTACTTCTACAGACAATATTTATAGTCATTTTGCGTATAAAATAATGGAAAATTTGTGGCACATTATAATTACATTGAATTTGTAAATGATATTTGGGTAATTGATATATTTACAATATTGAGTTTTCTCAGAGTATATTGTTGCTTCTATTTATTTAAGTGTCCTTTTATGTACCTCAATTATTATTAATATTTTGAAGTTTTCTTTAGAGAAAATTGAACTATTCATTGTTTCATTTTTTTACTAGCTATTTATTATTTTGGGTTGTTAATATAAATGGGGTCTTTATTACTCTATTTTACTGTGATTTATATATGCTAAAATATTAGCTGATATGTGTAAATATGTATATATATGCACATATAAGTTTCTGTAACCAATCATTATATTGAATTTATTGAATGAATTGCATTGAAATACCATTTAAGTGCTATTCGTGTTTTCAATAACCTTTTGACTATCCAGGTAGGTCAATACATAGACTATATTTTTATTTATTTAGCCAATATTTCAATTAAATAAATAATAAATTTATTGATTTTAATTCTTTTCTCTGTATTCATGGTATGGGAGTACCTCTAAATGCATTTTAATAATCTTCTATAAGATTTGTGAGTATGACTCTCATTTAACTTACTTCTTAGAGAACCATAATTGCAAAATTATTTATTTCTATTTTAATCTATGAGTGAGTGTTTTAAGACTCCTATGTGTGTAGAATTTTACTATTCTGTTCTGGTTTTATTGCTGAGTTATTAAAAATAATACAATTTTATACTCTTAGAATTTTTAAAATTTCCTGTGGCTTAACATATGATTAAGTTTTACAACATGGGCAAGTAAAAAAAATGCATATTCTCATCTTGCATTGGTTAAAATTAAATATTAAAATTATATGAAACCAGGATTATTACAGTAACTTTTTTTTTCATTCCTCCATATCCTTAGTTACTAATTACTAAGTCTTGCATTGTATCAAAATTCCTAAAAATATTTGTTTTTTAGGTAATTTGAATTACATTTACAACAATTTAAACATATATGTTGGTGATATTTTTATCATAAAAAGTTACAAGACTTTTATTAATTGACTACGCTTTCAGGATTTTTAAAAAGAAAAGAATCTGTTTTACCTAATGTTTCCCTTGAATTTCACTTGATATGATATTAACATTTTAAGCACTGGGGAATTTTGAACACATTTTCCTGATGACTATATTTGCCCATGAGTTTCACATTGACCTGTTGAAATCCCTATCTTAGATAGCGTCTTTTAAATTATATACCACATGTAGATGGATTTTGTTTTTCTCACACAGTATAAACTCAGCTGGCCTCTACAAAAAGAGTTTACCCTGTTTGCATTTACAAGCATCATCATACTTCAACAATCTTTATTGTATGATTTCTAGGTATTTTTGGTATATAGTCTATTTTAATTGTTTTATTTCATTTTCTACAAGATATTTTTAGGAGTATTTCATTTTCGTAACTAGGAAAAACACAGGCTGTTCTAAATTATATTGATACATAGAATTACTTTAAAATATTTTTACATATATTGCTCTAATTTTTCAATATTAATAGTAAAATATTACCCCATGTATAACAGAAAATAAGTCTGCTGTCCTTTTCCTTTCTTCCAAGTCTCCTTTAAGCTTCTTGATATGTTTTGCATACTGAAATTTAAAGCTCAGGTACTATTGCCAAATAATTCTTTATATTATGTATCTTCTCTTCAAGATCCATTTGTGGTAACTATATTCTCCTTTCTAAACATATTTGTGACATTTTTGGACTAATTAATATTTAAATGTTTTCAGTGCTATCAGCTATGTCTTTCCTGCCACGATTTCCTCAAGTGTGATTCATATCTTGGTTGCAAGACTATATTCTAAAATATATTTTTAGATATATTTTCAGAGCCCTTGAATATCTCAGGATGTCCATTACATACCCTTACACATAAATTACAACATGCTGAATATAAAACTCTTGGGTAACAGATATTTCACTTGAAATGTAAAGATATTTCTCTACATATCGTCTTCTAGTTTTTAATATTGCAGTACTGCAGAAGAGAATTTCTATGGTCTAGGTTATCTATGTTTGGTAGGTATCATATTTGTTTTGATGAGTTGATAATTAAACTTCTTTGTCCTTCAAAGTCCAAACAGTATGCTTATACATACCTAGATCCTGGGATTTTGCACAAAACCTCTTTGATCTTGTCAGCCTGCAGGGTTGGAACATTGTTTTTCATCTCAGAAGTGTTCCCTCTATTTATACAGTTGGTAGTTTGTTGGCTTTTAATCATTTGTTCTCCATATTAAGCACCTTCTTGTCTTCCTTTTCAATGTCCTTTTCTTTCTATTCTAGATGACTTAATCACACTGAATTTTATCATTGATCAAATATTACAGAGGGCAATTCTGTTCTTCACTCCTTCAACTATGGTATTATTTCTTCTGTTTTCTCTTCAGTTTCAATACAGTATTTCCTTACAGTCACCTTTCAGTGTAGTCACCCAGGTCCCTCTTTATTTCTGCTTATTTCAGCCAGTCTGCATTTCCCTATAAGTTGGCTCTCCTATCATCTCACCTTTCATTTTTTGTTTTGAAAGGATTATGTGTTCTTAAATTTCATTAAGTGAACAAAGTAGAGGCACTTGAAATGTTACATGTTTGTCATTGTGCCTCTGTTTGAAAATATTCTTCTTTGGTTCTCAAACGCTATGTTTACCTCTTATGGTGTTGCTGAATCTTTTTGTAGACCCAGCTTCTCAGTGTCACTGTGCATGTGTGTGCATGTGCACACACACATGTATTTAGCAGATTGTTGTTTGGTTTTGAGTGATGAGCATATGAGGAGCATGCTGTCTTCATCTGGAATTACACAGGAAGAGGGTTTTCTTTTAGATTTCTTTACTCACACTGGGAATGCTATTGGAATTCTCTCAGATCTCAAGCTGGAAGGCACTTTGAGGTAAATTTCCATTATCACTTCAGTGACATAGCAATTTGAGATGAGTAGGAAAAGGAGCATATTGTGTATAAACCTTACAGGAAAACTCTTGTATATCTTCTATTCTTTGTCTAGCAGCTGTACCATGTGCACAGGTCATCTTTCCATATCTGTGCTATTCCAAAGGTGGGTGGGAAAAACTTTATCAAGGCACACAGTTTGACTGTATTGTTCCTTTTCTCAGGGTTCTTGACTGTCTCTCCTAAGAGAAACCCCATCAACCCCACTTGCTATAACTGTAAATAGGCTGGTATTCCTTCATAAAATTGTGGTTTTGACCTTAGGCATGTTGCTTAACCTCTTTGAGTTAAAATAATATTCACTACTTCATTGGATTGTTGTATGAATTAAATTGCTTGATACTTGCATGAATTAAATGGTGTGATACGCATAAAGCCCCTAGAACCATACCTGACAAACAGCATACATTGAACAAGGAATATCCTTCTCCCCTTGTTGATTGTAACTAGGCACCCAAACCTTCTGATAGAAGCTGAATAGGAATCCAGAACTGTCATCCCCACCATGAAATAACAAACTCACCCCCACAATATCAGTGAAGTCCAGTGGGAAGCCTGATTGTGGTCGTACTCACCAGTAAGGACATGCCCTCCTCATACCTACTGTGATGATGCCCTAAAAGGCCTAGAGCAAAACCAGAGCTTTTACCACAACCCAGGAATGAGGTCACTCCCTTCCTGTGGTATCAGTGTAGGCCACATGGGGAGCTGTGATGAGGTAGGTACTCTTACCTTTCCCTACCAGAAAGATATCAATAGAGATCTAATGGGGCCCCGAACTCTCATCCAAGGGCAGCAGTATGGAGAAGTCTACATTCCTGGGTGACAGTGGAGGCTGAGGGAAATATCTTGAGCTCTAGCCCTTCATGGCAATCACAAGATAGCACCCTTCCCAACCTCCCCTGCCATAATAGTGATGGAGGAAGCAGAGCTGCATAATATAATGCCACAAATGTCCACAGTTGGATCAAAAATCACTGGTTATACCAAGCACTTGGAATATCTCAAATTGAATAATAAGACAATTAATAAATGCCAAAACAAGATGACAGAGATGTTAGCATTATCAGACAAAGATTTTAAAGCAGCCATGATACATATGCTTCATGAGGAAATTGGAAACACTCTTGAAACAAGGGGAAAAAAAGTCTCAGTTAAGAGATAGAAAATTATAGCAAATAAATAGTAAATATAGAAATGAAATAAATGGAAATTTTAGAATGTCAAAACACAATAACTGAGCTAAAACCCTCAGTGAATAGATACAGCTGCAGAATGAAGGGAACAACAAAACAACAACAAAAAATCAGTGACCTAGAAGATAAAACAATAGAACTTGCTCAATCTGAACAACAAAAAAGAAACTGAATTAATGAATAAATAAATAATAAATAAATACCAGTGCACAATGAAAGCCAGCCAATTCTCCATGACCAAAAGAGTCTGTCAGTCCAAATCAAGAGTCAAAACAATGCTGCTAACCTTTTTTGATATCAGAGGGATTGTTTGTATGAATTTGTACCAACTGGAGAGCCAACCAAGTTGACTACTTGGAAGTGCTAAAAACGCTGCATGAAAAAGTTAGACAAAAATGACCGGAACTTTTCTTCAACAACTCATGTCTCTTGCATCGCAACAATACACCAGCTCACATGGCATTGTCTGTGAGGGGTTTTTTAGCCAGTAAATACATAACTGTACTGGAACATCCTCCCTGCTTACCTAATCTGGCCCCATTGACTTTTTTATTTACCCAAAGTTAAAGGAAACATTTAAAGAAATAAATTTTCATGACATTCAGGACATCAAGGGTAATATGACAACGGCTCTGATAGCCATTCCAGAAAAAGGGTTCCAAAATTGCCTTGAAGAGTGGACGAGGCTCTGGTGTTGGGAGTACTTTGAAGGTGACCATAGTGATATTCAACAATGAGGTATGTAGCATGTTTTCTAGGATGAGTTTACTAACTTAATTCTCAAACATTAGGCTGCAGTAATTAAAACTGTGTTGTATTGGTGAAGAAACTTAATGGAAAACAATAGAAAACCAGAAATAGACCCACACAAATATATCTGACTGAGTTTTGACACACATGCAAAAATCTATTCAATGGAAGAAAGCCTTTCAATAAAAGTGTTGGAGCGATGGAACACCAATAGGTTTAAAAATTAAAGAGGGAGAAAGAGAACCTCAACCTAAGTCTCACACTTTATATACAAAAATTAACTCACAAAGGTTCATGAAATTTTGATGTATAACATAAAGTCATAAATCTTTTAGAAAAAAACAACTGGAGAAAATACTTGAGAGTTAGGACTATACAGAGTTTGTAGAATCATACCAAAACAGAGTCCAAAAGAAAACAAAAACAAAAATTGGACTTCATAAAAAATAAAAACCTGTGTTCTGTGATACATCCTAGTAAGAGAATTAAAAGATAAGCAAGATATGGGAGATATTTGCAAACTAAACCACGTATCTAATAAAGGACTAGTACCTAGAATATACAAAGAACTCTCAAAACAACAGTAAAAAAAAACCAAAAACAATCTAATCACAAAATAGGCACAACACATGAAGAGACATTTCACCAAAGAAGATACACAGATGAAAGATTAGCATGTGGAAAGATATCCAAAGTCATTTGCCACTAGGCAATTGCGAATTAAAACCACAGTGAGCTATTACTACATAGTCATAACAATGGATAAAATAAGAAATAATGACTACTAACTGCTAGAAATGATGTAGTGTACTGAAGAAACATTGCTGGAGGGAATGTAAAATGCTATAGCCATTCTAGGAAACCATTTGGCAGTTTCTTTAGAAAACTAAATATGTAACTACCATATGACTCGACAATTGCAACTCTGGATATTTTTTTTTAAAAAGGAAGATTTAGTTTTACACAAAAACCTGTACATGAATGTTTATAGCAACTTTATTCCTAGTAACCAAAAACTGCAAATAATCCAGAAGTTCTTCAACAAGTGAAAGGCTGGATAAAAACAAACAAGAATTTATCTATAACATGGAAGACACTGAGCAGCAAAAGGAACGGACTATTGCTATACAACCTGAAGGAATCTCCAAAGTATTATGATAGATGGAAAAAGCCAACGCCAGTTACAAATGGTATGATTTGATGTATAACATTAATCAAATGACACAACAGATTGGTGGTGACACTTTCAAGGAGAGGGTGGAAGAGCAATGGATGTGGCTAAAAAGGGTCAACATGAGGTGTCCTATGGTGATAAAATTATTTTGTATCTTGGTCGTATCAATGTCAATATTTAGGCTGTGATCTTGTACTACATATTTTTGCCACTGTTACCATTGAGGGAAACTGGGTATAGGGTACATGGGCTCTCCCTTCACTGTTTCTTATCACTGCTTGGGAATCTACACTTAGTGCAAAATAAAAATTTTATTAAAAAAAAACAACTAATTAAACTCCACCCCCCAGAAAGAACACTACAATTTAAAACAAATAAAGTTTGTGTTTCAAAATCTCATAAGACCAAACAAAATCAGGAAAACTTACAATCATAGTAATAAATATTAAAGAAGTTTACATGTAAATAATGTTAACAAGCACTGATGAATATTCACCACATGGGATTAAGGCAACAATTCTGCAGTGTATTTAGATGTTTGCAGATAGAGGAGTAAGAAATGTGCATTTGCTTTAATTTCGGGGCAATGATTTAGAGCTCTCCACTCAAAATTTTTTTTAGAACCTGTGTTCCAGCCATCAGGTTAGATAATTGGCTGAATCATGATATCAAATGAATCAAAAGTAGGTAAAGTGTTAAATATATATGGACCTCCTTAGGCAGATGTCATGGTGTACACAAGTGTAAGAGTATATAATTTGTGTTTTCATTTGATTTATGAAACGTTCAGAATCACAATTCTCTATCTCTTTTAAAACAAAAGACAAATTTTGTAGCTCTAGAATTTTGAATTTATCAATCAATGTTTACTATTGATTTGAAAAGTAGAAAAAACTGCAAGTGATTCAATAGTATTCATAAATATATATTTTAAATGTAGAGGAGAGTAATAATAAAAGTGATACAAAGAAAGACACTTTATTTCAAATTCTAATTTTGCTTAGTAATAAAGGGGAATGCACAGGGATTTAATTCTGATAAACTACATGGAGAAACAAATAAGCATTTTCAATTCTGTAGAAAGAGACAGAAGAGTCATCACAATTGGGAATTCTAAAAATAAAGAATTAGGAGTTAAAAAAAAATAAAACAAATACCTAAAGGCTTTGATGCCATTGCCAGAAAAAAGCTAAGACATAAAGAGAAGCTATCTACAAGAAACATTTCAGAAACTCTAAATGAACATTTATCAATCATGAAAACAAGAAAAGGCATATGTAAAAGAGTAAAGAAGGGAAAATAAATATATCTTCCTCAAATCTTATTTAACATTTTGAAATCTTAGTAAAATAAAGTTATAAGTAGCAATATATTCTAGATACAAGTATTCCCGTGGAAAGTTGCATATGTGACTTTATACAATATTTCCATTAAAAGTTTCTTCTTTCGCTTAAGAAAATAAGTTTATCTACATCATGTGTTTGGAGAACATACTGTTCACTTTTATAGAAAGTCTTGTCCACTGAGAAACACTGTCATAATGCATTTCATAATCACCAGATAATTAGAGGTATATAATCAACACCTAAATTAGACACATAATTTCAATGAGAATTAATCAGTTTAGAGCCATGCACACTTTTCAAACTGATGTATTTGATGAATCCTTAGCATGTTTCACAAACTTGTGTCTAGTACAGTTTCCTCCAGATGCATATATACATTTTGCTTTTCTTGTTCTCTCCTGAGAGGGTAATGAAGAAGGCAATAGATCCTATGTCTATTATATGCTTTTTTTTTCTTTGTATTATTTTTTCCCTCTGAAATACAAATGTGTATAGCTTTTCCTTCTAAATTGTGCATTTCATTTATCATATTACTCTGTTATCCTCTGGCGGAATCCTGCAAATAAAGGGTAATGATGGTATTTATAGACATCCAGGTTAAAATGGAAGTATGCCTGAAACATTTCTGCTCAACTTACCGTTAAAATACCCATGAAGATATCAAAAAAGGCAAAAACTGGCAACTGCATCAGACACTAGCTATAAAAGAAGATGACATGTCAAAGTCCGGGTGGGATGTGCACTAATTGCAATGTTGATTAAGATGACTCTATCAACACAGTTCTGAACTGTAGAACATCACATACTCTATCTAGCCTCTGAATTGAGCATAACAGTTCCCTTTGAAGGGGTGGGGAAAACCATTTTGACATGCCTCTGGGTGGTTTAAAAAACAGGAAACTGTGTCTGAAAACTTAGCTGGGTCAGAAAATCCTATAGTTGAATCAGAAGATCCAATCTCAGTCCAGGAGACTTGAATTAGAAGATGCCAACTAGCTACTGGAAATTCTACCAACTTGGAACTTGAAGTTTAAATCTTGGAGGGAATGTATTCTAGCACAAATTTATAGTAAAGCAATTTAGACTATTTTGCCCCATCTGCTGACAACTCCAAAAATAAATATAGTTCTTCCCTTTCAATATATATAAACAGAAAAGAAAAATTATTCACTTTTTAGAGACATAAAGCCAATGACTCATTGCTCTGAAGGGTAAGAAGACCATATTTCTGATTCTTTATTTTAAAGAGATAAAATATTTAGAAGAAATCTGATTAATTTTCTCTAAAAAATTACAGGAGAATATGGGCCAAATAGAAAAATAAAAGAAACCATAAAGGAAATGAAGTCATGAAAAAGGAATTCTGAGTGAGCTGGCTGTATGTAGCATGAATATAGATTTTAAAATATAATAGCAGAAAATGAATTAAGATACATAGAAAAAATATGTAGTCACTGATGCATAAAAGTTTTTAGATAGCTGGGAAAATTTGATTGTGTATTAAGGAACAATTGTTAATGTTATGTGTGCATTATGAATATATAATAAATTGTCGATATTTTTAAAAGATGTACAAAGTAAACTACAACACAATACAAAGAGGAGAAATGACATGATGCCTAGGATTTGTTCTAAAACATTTAATTGAAGAAACGGAAGTGAGAGAATAAACACATGAAGCGAATGTGGTGAAATCTAAGTTGTTGAAGATGCATACACACACAGGTGCTGAGGTAGAGCCTTGGGAATAATTCAAGTGAGAGGTAAAGAGAGGTGAGGCAGTGTGAGTCAGGAAAAGCCTAACAGGCCATGATACACATCTAACATCTGTAAGAAAACAGGCAGAGGAGGCGAATTACGAGGACAGTCTCAGACTGTGCTGCAGATCCGACAGTGTCGGCCAATCCCATGGGTCCCGACCAGGACAGCAACGGCCAGGCCCTTGGCCCTGGCTGGGGGCTGCCCCAAGGAAGCAGATCTTGACATGGATGTTGTGGCAAACCCCAAAGGTGATGCATTTAGAGATTCAACTCACTGAGTCCTCACAGCTCAAGCACAAGTTGCTTCTTGATGGGAGATCCAGACAGCTCACCTCCATGGCAACATCATGGGCACCTGAGGTTTATTGTGCTGTGTTAAAAAATAGTTTGGAATTTTTTATTTAAAATGTTCAAACAGGGGAAGCCGGGATGGCTCAGTGGGTTGAGCGCTCATTTTGCAGCCCCGGGGACCAGGGATCGAATCCCGGCCCCGGCCCGTGTGGACCCATATGCTGAACTGGGGAATGCCCCTAGCTCAGTTCTGTCTCTGTCTCTGTCTCTGTCTCTGTATCTCTCTCTCTCTCTCTGTAAAATAAATAAATAAATAGATAAAATATATTAAAATGTTCAAACAATAGCAGAATTAAAGTGTACTTTTGGAGGCAAGAAAGTGTGGAGTTGACACTGAAGAAAGTCAAAATTAAGGACAGAAGACACACATGGAACATTCACCCAGAATATATAGAAGAAAAACAATAGAACAAAAAGAAACCTCTGAGAGAAGATAATGGCTCTAAAGGACAGCAAACCACCAGAGAAAAACTATGTGCAATCAGCGCAGAAATCAATGATTGTCATTGGAAGAATTTATAAGCCAAATAGCGATCGGAGTCGGGAGAAGTTGAATGAAAAAGCATAGTCAGAATACGGAGAAACTTGCCTTTTGATGTTCTTTTACAAAGAAAATAAAACTCATTTATTTCTTTACAATTATCTTCCCTTTCTCATAATTCACTGTGTAATACAGTAAATTTAGTCCAATCTGGTGGAAAAAAACCAAATATGATTCACTGAGTTGAACAGTCTCTTTAGGTTTAATTGCATCTCTTCGAAACAGATTCTTTTTAGATTCCTCCCCTGCACAACCCTCTGTCTTCTACCCCGAACAGCAATTCTAAAAGGAAAAGCTGAAATTAAGAATGCAATGAATGGAAGATTAAAGTCAGCTTAATAGATATAGGCCAGAAGAAATTATTCAGAATGAAACTCACATAGACAAAAAGATAACAAATACAGAATAAAAAGTAAGGGACATGAAGTATACAGGAAAGAGGCTTAACATCCAGGTGATTAGAGTCCCGGAAAGATAGGAGAGAAACTGCCACAGAAACGAGGTTTGACATGACAGGGGCTAAGAGTTTTCTAAGACTAAGAAATTCTCAACCCACAGACTTAAGGATCTCATCATATGCACAGCTAGATAAATAAATTAAAAGGTGTACTTGAACATATACTAAATCAAAAGGCAACTAGAAAATGTACCCGGAATAGGGGAAAGAAGGACATACTATTTTTTTTAAAAATTACATAGACAATTGACTTCTTGAAAGAAATAAAGAAAGCCAGAGGGATAGCTTCAAGGTGATGAACTAAAATAACTGCATCCCAGAATTATATACTAATTAAAATTTTATCCATCAATGAAAGTTTGTAACATGCATAATTAACAAAGGGCTTGCATTGAGAAAATAAAAAGAACTAAAATTCAACAAAAATAAATTTAAATTTAAAATGGGAGATTTAAGAGGCATATATATATATACATGCTTGTGTGTGTGCGTTTCTGTTTCAAATAACCATAAAATCTTATTAGTAATTAAGGACATTCAAAATAAAATTATAAAAAAATGTATCATTGTATAGTCACAGAAGAGAATTGAAAATGACTGACAATACCAAATATTGACTAGAATAGTTAGAATAAAACAATTGGAACTCCTACTGCAGATGGGAGAGCAATTGATATAACTATTTTGATAAAGAATTTGAAATTATCAACTAAAGTTGAAAATACAATTACCCTATGATTTAATAGTTCCACCCTAGTCATATAACCAGGAGAAATGTATGCATATGTGCATTCAGAGAGGTGCACAAGGATATGCCCAGCAAAATTATTTGTAATAGCCACAAGCTGGAATAAAATGAGCCCAAAGCGCATAAATATAACACGGCATATTCATACAATGGAATACATTACAGCAAAGACAAAGGCAGTACTAAAACTACATGCAACACAGATAGATGGAAGAGTTAGTGGAAGGAGCCTGGCACAAAATAATGTAAACTGTGTGATTCCATTTGTATTAAGTTCAAAATCTAGCAAAATTAAACCACAGTATTTGGGATGCACACTTAGGTATTAAAGGTATATTTTAAAGCAAAAAATTAATTATGATAATATTTGAGACAGTCGATATATTTAGGGCAGAAATAGAATTTGGCATAAATGCTAATTAATAGGATAATGCTCTAGGAAATTAAGATGTTATCCATAAAAGAAATATTTTGTAAGTTTTTTTTTAATAAATCTTTATTTATTTATTTATTTTTGACAGGGAGAGAGAGAGAGACAGAGACAGAGACAGAGAGAGAACTGAACTGAGGGAACTCCCCAGTTCAGCATATGGTTCCGCACGGGCTGGGGCCAGGATTCGATCCTTGGTCCCCGGCGCTGCAAAGTGAGCGCTTAACCCACTGAGCCATCCCGGCTTCCCCATTTTGTAAGTTTTATACTTACATTTTCAAAATATTCAACAGTATGAGAAAATATGTATATGATAAATACAAATGCAAGAATGAGAATACAGACAGTATGATTTCAATTATGTGGAATATATGTAGTTAAATGAATATGCATGAACGTAAGATACATACAGTTTTTAAAAGGACTGGAGAAAAATATATCAGATGTTTCATTTCTGGTTATTAGGATTGACATGAATTTTATTTTTTCACATTTTTGCTCTATATTTTTTAGTTTTTAGTTTTGTTAAAATTGTGAAATATGCTATTGACAAAGCAGAAAAGTTATATAATTTCACCATCTTCAGGTTAATAGATTAAAACACAATTTATGGTCATTTAATGCTACATGAAAAGGTTAATACTTTTAATCTTATTTAAATTGTAAATTTCTGAAATTGTTCTTTGCTCAGTAATCCTTAAAATAAACCTTATATAGTAAATTATGAATTTACAATGTAATTATTTGGGAACTTATTAATTTTCTTCTGTTAATATTAGTACTTTTTAATAACATAAGAAGGTGATGAAATCTCACTTATTGTAAGAGCCATTTTGTTATTTAAGCAGGAAAGTATTGTGATTTGTCTCGGACGCTTTGTTGGTACCGCCTGAAAAGCAAATAGGCTGGAAGCAGGTGGTGGTCATTATCTGTTTGGCCCCATGGGAAGATAAAGCAGTTTATTGAGTGTGGTACTCCATTCTCATGAGCAGAAAGAGTTCTAACAATTCATAGAGCTTAGAATACAGCTTCTGATTTTAAGAACGCTTTTTGTGGGAAAGTTCAAAGAAATTACTTTAAATTAAATTGCAACTTTTTATTGTAACCTATAACTCTGAATGAATGTAGTTACCAATCCAAATAAATAAAATAGACCCTATTTTACAGTGATGAATACCAGTCACAACTGTCTGACTAGTTCCAGAAATAAGAACTGCGAAGTATTTCTGCCTTACTTTTATGTAAATATATAACAAATATTTTTTCTTTCCTCTTTCATCCCTTTATCATCTAACATACTTGTAAGCTGTATTAATAACAGTTATGTCACAGTGTTTACATTACAGGATATCAAAGTAGAAGCATGAACACCTCCCAAGCACTTAGTATTCTCCTTCACGTAATGGGTTACCCCATTTGGGGTTGTACGCTGGAAGGTTGTATCATGTGAGGCAGAAGTATGACTTTGTTATTAACTTTATTTGGAGAGTAAGCATGATTTAAAGAGATGTGTATGGATGCTAAGTTGACAAGGGGTGAAATGTTTTTTTTGTTTGTTTGTTTTTTAAATATATTTTTATTTATTTATTTTTATTTTTGACAGAGAGAGAGATACAGAGACAGAGACAGAAAGAGAACTGAACTGGGGGAGCTCCCAGTTCAGCATATGGTTCCGCACGGGCCGGGGCGGGGATTCGATCCCTGGTCCCTGGCGCTGCAAAGTGAGCGCTTAACCCACTGAGCCATCCCGGCTTCCCCTGAAATGTTTTAAGTGTCAACTTGGCTGTGTTACTGTCCCCAGTTATTCAAACACCAGTCTGGGTGTTGCTATGGGGATGTTTCGTAGATATTATTGAAGTCCATCACAGTTGACTTTAATAGGGACAATTACCCTGGATCAGCTGGGTGGACCTAAGAGCAGAGCTGAGACTTCTAAAGAAGAAACTCTGCCTCCGCTTGACAGCCCAAGCACAAGTGCCAGCCCACCTTCCTGAGAGCCTGCCCCCCCCAGATCTGGGTCTCCTCTAACCAGATACCCCATCACATGAGCCAACTGCAATGAACCTCTTACTATGTCTCCTGCTGGCCTGTTTCTCTGGTCAGACGCTAAAGGAAGCATCTTTCTTATTCTCACCGTCAAAGCACGACGCCCAAGGTCCAACCTACATTACAGGAACCTCAGAAGCTACTTTATTTAAATAGCTTTATTTTATATGTAAGTAAAAAGTTCAACAAAAGTCCCTTTAATCATTCTGTCTTTGTAACTCACTATCTAGATACAGTGCTTGCTGAGTTTATGAGTATGTAATAAATGTTTACTGAAAAACAAATAAGGGAATGAATTAATAAATTATGATTACTGCTGCAGAGATTTATAAACAGTATGTCATGGCACCGAGTTTTTACAAATTGCCACATTTTGTAGATTTGAAACAATTAAACAGATGCTAGCATTTAGTTAACTGCAATTTCACTTTGTTTATCCCAAAATGGGGCTCTTAAGAACTATAATGGAACGACTTGGGGATGAGGATAATTTGCTCCTCAAAAAACATCTCTGTGAA
The DNA here is from genome assembly GCA_004027555.1 of Craseonycteris thonglongyai. Lineage (NCBI taxonomy): Eukaryota > Metazoa > Chordata > Mammalia > Chiroptera > Craseonycteridae > Craseonycteris > Craseonycteris thonglongyai. The sequence continues at coordinate 14,862 of PVKE010003216.1, forward strand.
AGGGTAGGCTTTTACTTTTTTGAGTGTTATACAACCTCCCTATGGTGCTGACTCACAGGGCTAGAAAAGCTCCTGAGAGAGCATCGCTCCAGCGTTTGCTTCCCCAAGATCTCCCTGGTTTCATTCAGATAAATGAGAAGTCACAAGGAAAACTCACTGCTGAAAATTGGCTCGGGCATTAGGTGGCGCATATTTTAATGGTGGAGGAGGATATGTGATGTGAAATTGTTTTCTTTTACAATGAAGGAGCAAGATAAGAAAAAAAGAAGATGTAAGGAGAAGAGAAAGGAGCAAAAGAGGTGCTTTGGACTTTTAAAAGTAAGTTGGGGGTGCTGATGATGATTATGGAGTCACTGAATATGTATCTAAGAGAAGGAGAGGAAGAGGAAGAAAGAAGAAAGAAGAAAGAAGAAGAAATAAAAGAAGAAAGAAGAAAGAAGAAAAGAAAGAAGAAGAAAGAAGAAATAAAAGAGGAAAAGAGAAACCAAAGGAGATTAAAGTTCTAGCAACAACTTTCTTGGGAAAATGCTAGCATTAGAATGGTCCTAATACTATAACCAACAGTGAGAGAGAAAATAAATTAGTGCAGTACAATTAGGTTGGGAAGCAAAGTAAACATTACTAAATTTTACCTGCCTGAATTAGGCAAAATTTTGAAAATTGATGGAAAAACATGTAAGAGGTTATGGTGAATTCAGAGGATCATGAAATCTCCCTTTATAGGTTAGAGACCTTGAGGCTCCTATTTTCAGACCAGCTATTAAATGGTCCCAATATCCTCTTTTGGCTGGGAGAAGAGTTGCTCTTGATAGCTGCAGTCCACAGTCTCATATTTCCATCAAAAAGGCTGGCAGAATGCAGAATTTTTTTTTTTAATATATTTTTATTTATTTATTTTTATTTTTGACAGAGAGAGAGAGAGAGATACAGAGATACAGAGACAGAGAGAGAACTGAACTGGGGGAGCTCCCAGTTCAGCATATGGGTCCGCACGGGCCGGGGCCAAGACTCGATCCCCAGTCCCCGGTGCTGCAAAGTGAGCGCTCAACCCACCAAGCCATCCCGGCTTCCCCGAGAATGCAGAATTTTTTTAAAGATTTATTTTACTGTTTGAGAGAAAGTGAGAGAGAGAGATTGAAGTGGGTAGGCCGAGAGCAGTCTCCATAGTTGAACATCATTAGTCATGACATGGTTTCATTCCACACAGGTGGATGTGAGGTGGCCTGGGGCAGGAACCAAACTGGGGACCTCCTGCATTGGAGACAACATCTTCCACTGCCAAGCCATTCCTGGAGTTACCAGTTGCTCTGCAGCTCAGCATATGGGTTTGCATGGGCCAGGGTGGGGAATTGAACCCTGGACCTCCAGATTGTAAGGCAAGCACTATCCCAGCATCCCCCAATTTTTTTTTAATGGCTACAATTTTTTTGGCTATTTCAGCTATTAAGTAATGTGGGAAAAGGAAGGGGGTCTATGTCCCTTATCCTAGAACTTGAGCAGAGTTTTGACTGCTTTATCGAATGGAATACCATAAATTGATATTAATTAATGTTTGAGGGTAGGTCATAAATGACCATGCAGCTCCCACCTGGTTCCTTTGGAATGATTGCTCCCCTTAGGGTTTTCCCTCCCAGAACTGAGCTGCCCTGCTGAGACACGTCCAAGCCTTGTGAAGGAGCCATGTGTAGGGATTCTGATTAATCATCCTGCTAAACCCAACCTGAGAATCATCACAGACCCGCTTCAGACATGAGAGTAGGTAAACACACCTTCAGGTGATTCTTCCCTACAACCATTTCAGTCCTCAGAGAACAGATTCACACATCATAACATCATAAAGCAGAGATAAGCCAACCCCTGACCATAGTAAAATGGTTGCTTCATACCACTAAGATGGGGGTAGTCTTTAACCCAGCATAGGTAACTGAAATCCAGAAAAACAAGCTTTACCCATTTAGCAGGTGTATCTATTTCTGCTGGGATGGTTAATTCCACCAGTTTTGTAATTATATCTTTAATTTTTTAAAAGTTAAAAAGATATTTTCAACTTTGGGTAAGTTTAGAAGTAAATCGTTGATGACATGAACCAACCCATATTGTTAAAATTCTGTTTTAAATTCAACAGTAATCCATTTAAAATTGACAATTCTTTTGTATATTGAGATTCTGATAAATTCCCCTTTTAATTTTATTTAAAAGTATATAATTGAATAATTGGTTTTAAAATGTATAATTTTAAAGGAAATGATGCATATTTGAATATTTCAGGGAATTATAGTAACTAAGTTGTAAATTGGACTCTGTTTAAGGGAGTTTAATACTCACTAAATTTTTAGTCTTAATTTATATAAACACCAAAGCAATGACCTTCAAGAAGACAGAAAAAAACACAATAAGAAACTTTCTTGCAACCCATTATAAGTACATCCAAGTAGCTGTTCTCAGTTTGTTATTAAATCTAAATATTAATTTAATAAATCCTGAATATTAATTTAAAATGCAAGCATTTTAAATGATCTTTATATACACAAAAATATATGCCCTTCTCATGGATGTTTGAAATGCACATTGATAAAGACATTGAGGGAAAATGACATTAAAAAGTGAAAAGAGAAATGAAAAAAGGTCAGAGGCCAAACAATTTTTCCCAAACTACCAACACCAGAGTTAGAGCAGCAGGAAAAGACCCATTTCCTGTAACCCATAGGAGGTTATCTATGCTGTGGCAGATACGCTGAACGGCTCACAATGAGTCCTTCCAGAAGAATGATGAACCCACTCTAATACCGAACGAACACAACTGTTGGTCATCCCACATTGTATAAAACCAAACTATTTTAGGTTGCAGTTTGGAGCAATTTCCTCTTATTTATTTATGAGTACAAACTCAAAACATCTGATTATCAGCCTTTTCTAGATATAAAAGCATTTGGGTTACATTAGTCATTCACTTATTCATGCAAACCACATACTTCATACACAAGAAAATTTCTAACATTAGATACTTATACCTTGGTGTTACATACATAAAGATGGAAGAACAAGAGTTTCTAAAAGAGCAACTGTGAGAATACTAGTTCTAACTGGGAATCTAAGGAGAATTTATCCAAATTCAGACGAATCTCTTGAAAGTGGAGACAAAATATGGGCCATAATAAATCAAACAAATCTTTCGTATATCTTTTACTATCTTTTGATGAAAAAATCTTTCCTCTTGTACTCCTTCAGTCTAGTTCTCACTTCCTCAACCCACAACTATTTTTATTATTTTTCTGGGTTAAAAATAACCCCAAATACTCTTAAGTTGTGATGCACCAAAGAGAATATTACTGAGCAATCAGCCAAATGTTGAACTTCCACATAAACATTACCTTAGGAAAACTTCATGGTAGTGAAGAAGGAAACAGAATTAAGGGCCATACAATCAAATTTCATTCTGAAATCAGAAATAACTACAAAACCTAAATGTCCAATAAGGGGTAAAAATTTAGAACCATAATAGAAATCTTAAGGTTCTAGCAACCAAAGTTTTTATCTAGAAGTTTAGAGAAGGTTGCACCATGGTTTGCAAAAGAAACTTTCAGAGTTGTGACAAACAGATGACGGGTTCTTCCACTATGACAACACACCTGCCCACACCACACTGAGTGTTCGTGACCCTGTGCCCCATCCTCCCTAGTCACCCGTTCTCATCCTGAGTGACTTCATTTCCCTGGATGAAAAAAGTCTTCAAAGGGAAGAAAGAAGTAAAACAAAACACAGCAGAAACACTAAAAAGCATCAAACCTGACAAGTTCAAAAACTGTTTTGAGCAGTGGGAAGAGTGTATGGGTAGGTATATTGCATCAAATGGAGAGTAGTTTGAAGATGACTGAAGTTTAAACATGTGAGAATAAATACACAATTTTTTATAAATAAATTTTATTCCGGGGGTCCTCCCTCATATATGAACTCTTTGGATCTTGAGAATATTAACAGTAATATTTTTAAAAATTAGAAAGTAATTTTTCTAGTTCATTTTTTTTCACTTTTATTTATGGTATATTATGACAGTCAGAACTCAGTTTTTAAAAATTAATAATTCAATCAGATATGTCAGTATTACCTTTTATGATTCCTGGATTTAAGTAATGTTAGAAGGATAGTAAGATAATCTTCTAAATGTATGGTATTTGGGGGTCTAAAAAGCTCACTTCAGAGATGTTTGTGATAGTGAAAAATTGGAATCCCTCTAAAGAACAATTGATGGGGAATAGTTAACTAAATTATTAAAATAATTACGATGTGCAACACGGGAAAAGATAGATGGGCAGAATTACATACCCATTATGAGTGGTCCCTGAGTCAGACTTTGGGCAACTTAATTACTTCTCTGAACCTTAATTTACTTATCTGTGAAGTGGGTTATAAAGCTTTTTCAAAGAACTCCTACGATGGTAACCATGTAAATACATGGGAAAGATTTAGCACAAGACCTGATGAATAATTTCCACTCAATAGCATAAGACAGTTATACTTGAGAAGATAAAAATGGAAAAGACAAAAGTCACAAAAGCCATTGTGTTAGAATAGGTTATTTTTTTGTTTGTTTTCAAAATTGCCTATACTGTTACATTATTTCAATAAAAATATAAACTAAATATGCTTATGTGTGTTACTTCTAAGGGAACATGAACCTAAGACACTGAGGTTACCTTCAGAAGAACAGATGGATTAATTCAGAGAGCAAAGAATAATGATAGTGGTGATGGAGGAGTGAGTTATGAGAAATGATTAAAGATAAAGATTATGTCTGGTGTTGCTAAGTAATGGCTGAGGGGGGACCAATAATTGACTACAAAAGTCTGACAAGAGAAATATGAAACAGGCAGGAGGAATTATTTAATCAGGTTGAGGACAGGAAAACTATAAGAATATAAAGAAAGAAAGAAAAATTTACACTGAATGGAAGAGAAATCTTTCTGACAGTAAAAATGATTATTTAAGAAAAATCTTCAAGAAACATGATGGAAGCCCATTTCTAGGGATATTTAAAATAAGGCTGGAGAGAATCCAGGACAGTGTGGATGACAGAGAACCGCAATGCATTGATTCAGTGATGGCTTCCATTGCTGATTTTCACAGTCTTGAGAACAAAATAGAAGATTCAGTCATGGTGGAGTATTAAACCATGGCTCAGGCACTATTCAGAGATGTCCTGCTTCCATGTCAGGTGTAAAGCTGACCCGAGCCAGTGTCTGTTCCTTTAACACGGGCTGCTCTAGTGAGCAGAAACTCTACCTGTGCATGGTTACCTTGTATAAGCAGACGTTGGGGGTGGGGTGTCAGCAAATTACCTGATGTGGAGCCAAAATATGGATTCCAAAGACAACCCGTTCCTGAATCACAGACTACCACAGCTCAAGACTTGATCTAACCCCTTGCTTTGAAGACAATGAGCTCCACTTTGGGGCCTGTGCTGTATACCAAACACTATGTCAGATGTTTTACCGAAATAATTTCATTCGATTCTCCAAGCAACCTTGAAGGGTAGCGACTGATACTTACGTTTTGAAATTGAGGGAATAGAGGCTCAAAGAGATTAAGTCCTGTCCCAAAGTCGCATGGCTCGTAACAGCTGAAATGAAGAATTTAATCAGATACATGTGCTTCTGAAATTCTTGCTTCTCTCCACATGCTGCTATCTCAATACACAAAAGGGTGAGTGTCTCACACAGGACCAGACAGTCCAACTTGGGGCTCATGCTACAACTTGGAATCTTGTGCTTGGTTTCGGTCCTTAACACAACTCAGTTCCCCATCTATCGTGGTCCCTGTTCCAAGCATTTACACTCTCCTCATGTTGAGACTCAGAAGAAGAAAGAAAACTATACTTTTGATGTTATAAATAGGGGATTTTATGAAAGAATGTGTATGTGCAAAGTTAGCCTTTTGACTCTTTAGGTATTTTTATTCAATTCCAAAATTAATTGTATTATTCAACTGGTTAGTTCAATAATCTACCTTTTTTAAATTCTCTGAGTCAGAAAAGTAGTTTAGTCATTTTATAATAAGGACTAAACATATGTGTATCTCAGATGTGTATTTTGCAGTTAGTCTAAAATAGAGGGTGTCCCAATTTTCATGCAAGATTTGAATTTTGCATCATTTTGTGCGGTACAGTGTTGCCAACAACAAAAAAAGACAACGTGACAGCTGACAGTTCAGGGTTATTAAAAATGGAGAGCTGAATGAAATAACAATGTGTTTTCATTGTTAAGCAACGTAAACCTGTGTTTTCTATCAAAATTACTTCTTGTGTGAATTTTGGGACACCCTTTATGTTGACTAATTAAAATAGGAATAATAATGTATCTTTAAAATGCCTCAGTTTTGCATTTCCTTAGTTATGTTTATAATATTGCTTCATTATTGCTTGCAAGACAGAGAGAAATGATGTAAGAACATAAAATTTGTAATATACTATATAAGCTATGAATTTATTGCCATCATCTACTTTTGCTCTAATATTTCTCTTAATGGGTATGTTCTTTCTGATGCATATTCCTCACTTTAATAAAGTAGCTAATAAAGAAAACTTTCCTAAGTTGATATATTAAATAACTTTGAGCAATCAGGAGCTAACCGAACAGCAGTAAGAAGGAAGTTTCTATGACCTAGAAACATTTGGGCTCTCCTAGACTCACTAGAAACATCTCATCACATGTTACTTGAAGTTTCTTTCGTGTACCACCCTCCTCTATATGAAGTTAATTATAACTGGAAGAGGAATTCGATATGCCTTATAGTCTTTAGGCATCCATTCCTCCAAAGCCTAAGAAACATCGAATAAAGCAAAATTTGGTGAAACCATTTAGTTTCTAGTAGTGTTTAATGTATTGAAAAAAAAACTGGAGTGAGATTGGGGAGCTTGGGATTTGAACAAAATTTTGTTTTTATCCCCTTTATGTTCAGCCCTGGAGACAAATGGAAATGGCCATGTGAACGATGAGCACACAGAAGGATTGCCTGCCCAAGAAAATGCCTTTCATACAAAGAGGTATTTCTTCTGTGGCTGAGGTACACATGACTCAGTGGTACCCATCTGCATGGGCAAAAACAACTATACCCTATTCAGAAGAGATGAATACGATGCAGACCTACACAGTTAAAACAGGAGGGAATGCCAGGATGGCTCAGGGGGTTAAGTGCTCGCTTTGCAGCTCCGGTGACCGAAGATCAAATCCCAGCCCCAGCCCGTGCAGACCCATATACTGAACTGGGGTGTAGCCCCAGTTCTGTTCTTGCCGGGGTCAGCCTCCCATGTGGGAGGCCCCCAGTTCAGCCCCCAGCTCGTAGGGGCGTGTCTCCCATGCAGGAGGCCCCCACCCACCTGTGTGGAACGAAACTATGTCAAAAACTGATGATGTACAACTCTGGAGACTGCTCTGAGCGCTCCCCCTTCTCTCTGTCTCAAACAATAAATCTTAAATTAAAAAAATAATAAAATAGGAACCTGTTGCTATTGTTTTGTGGCAGCCTTTTACAAATTTTACATGTGCACCTAGAGATGGGTCATGAAGCCACAATGCACACATGACAAGTGCTTAGAGGCCAGCACACCTGCAATCCCTTCCCTACGTCTCTGGGTCTGTCGAGCAGGGAATGTTAACAGAGAAGTCTTTCAAAAAATCGAGTGTGAGACATTGCAGTGGAAGGTAGACATTGGCTTTCTGTTCCATGTCTGTGTATATTCACACTTGTCTCATTTGCAAAACACACAAGAAAGCTAGTTTTTCTTTAACAAGACAAATAAAAGTAAATTAATTTCCTCAAGAAATTCACATTTTTCATTATTCTGTTCTTCTATGGTCCAATGTAAAACTCAGTGATCAACTGAAATATAAAATCAAAAATATTACACATTCATATACCTAAGTCCGACATTAGAGTTTTCTTTACATTATATAAAAATTTTTGTAATTTACTCTCTATAGCCAAGTTTCCCATAAACACTCTCCCATTATCTTTTGTCTACACAGCATATCTTCTGGTAATGAAATTTCCTAACAATTATGGAAATTATACCCTTTTGATAAAATGCTTACTGGCTCCAGTTTTGTTTCAACATAGCAATTAGAATAAGTAAACTTTAAGATGTATCTTAAAACTCATTAGTCATCAACAAAATAAAGTCTGGATCAGTTGATTTTTTTTTTCCAATTATTGTTGAATTTAAGAGACAGAAACAAGTGTGACATACCAGTAGAGCAGCCAAAACACAGATCTCACTTTATTCCTCTAATTCAGCACTTCACTGTCCCTTCAGTTTTCAAAGAGTTTCAAACCCTTTGTGTGTTTGACAGTTTCTTACTAGTAATGAATTGTTTAAACTTGAATTGACAGAATAATAGGTAATGTAAAATTGTGCCCAACTACCACCCACATGCAAATCCATTATTCCAGCATGCTTGTGGGACACCAATGCTTTAGTTTAAATAACTTTCCCATCTTTTCAAGGTAAAAATAATGAATAAGTAGGAAAAGAATTTCAAACTTGCATTCCTGAGTGTTTGATTACTAATAAGCTTATAAGGTGATAGAAGTTACAGTATAGCTAGTAGTTCTTACACTCATATTATAGAACTGGTGATACCACTATTAACTGTGAAGAGAACCCAGCAAGGCTCACAGAGAAGTTACATGACCAGAGAATTAGCCAAAGAAGGGGTCTGGTGGTGCATTTTCTTCTTTATTTTTTTGGTCTAGGAATTTTTTTTTAAGGATACGATGCTGCTTCTAGGGTTCAAATAGATCACAGAACTAAAACTCATTTTAGGTATAATTTCATCCAAAGCCCATTGGTTGAACTAGTTGGAGGTTTGTTCACTTGTTCGTTTGTTTTGTCTCCTTGTGGCTGGCCAGCTCTAGAGGGTGTCACTGAATGGCAGGCAATGGAAGAAAGCAGAAGAGGCCTGGGAAACAGGCAGCCACATTCTCTAGACTAGACATCTAGGGACTGACTGCCTCCACCGGGCGCAGAGCAGTAAACACAGTGGTTACCCTTAAATGTTAAAAAAACAAAACAAAAAAAACAACAACAACCCCAAAAAAGCCTATCAGAACATTGCTTATTGATTCCACTTTTCATCTCCTTCAGAGGTGACCTATTGAACCGCTTGCGCAGTACCCAGACCTGGGCTTTTCCATGGTGGTGCCTGTTGGCTGCAGGTGAGGGTAAAGGCAGGGCCACCGAGGAGGACCCCACGCACATGAACCACCACTGCGAACAGCTCCGTAGGAGGGCAACTGGTGTCTACCTCCTTCGTAAAACAATGGATTCTCTCCGAATGTGGTTTGCTGGAATGTGTTGAGCTGTGGAAATAGCTGATACTCTGACATGGCTCAGTTTTCTACTACCAGCATAAGAGTGCTCTGCAAAAATGCCTCTAACCAGATCCACTGAGCATGAGCACTCTGAGTGCTGGCTAGGTGGGAATACTCTGTCCCAGAGGACACTTTATTTTCATCCCTGTGTTTGTTTTAACAAAGTTTTAGATCAAACTGTCCTAATCTCCAAGACAGGATGTCTACACTGGTGACTGTACAATAAATAACTATTAATTCTCACCCTGTCTCTATTCACACACCAGAAATTTGCCTACTATACCTTTTCTCCAGATCTTATAAAAGCATTAACTATGCATAACGTGTTAAGCATTTAATGTGAAAATAAGCACACACAGAACAACTACACATTTTAACAGCTAGCCTTTTTTCAGACTTTACTATGGGCTAGGCACAGTACTAAGAACTTCACATGCATTATTCATTTAATCCTCACCAATCCCATGTGGTTGATTGATACTAGAATTATCCTAAATTTATATATACAGAAGCAGAAGCTTAAGGAGGTTAAGTAAGTTACGGAAGGTTGCATGACGGAAGGTTGCATGATTCATAATTAGCAAAGGCAGGGAAAGGTAGCTGGCGAAGTCAGGAACCAGGTCACAGGAAAGCATAGAGCACAGAAAGGATGTTTGGATGTTGTTCATAGTATGACAAAAAGACACTACAGGTTTCTCAGCAAAAGAATGACATGATCTGATCGCTTTGTGTGTGGTAAAATATACATGACATACACCATTTTAATCATTTTTAAATGTGCAATTCGGTGGCTTTGAGTCCATTCATATTAGTTTGCAAGGATCACCACAATCCATCACCTGAATTTCTTCTTCCTCCCAAACTGTAACTCTGTACCCATTAAATATTAACTCGCCATTCTTTTCTCCCCCCAGCCTCTCATAACCACCATTCTGCTGTCTGTCTCTACGAATTTGAAAGGTCTAGGTACCTCATATAAATGGAATCATACAAGATTTGTCCTTCTGTGACTGGCTTATCTATTCAATGTAATGTTTTTAAGGTTCATTCATGTTATAGCATGAAGCAGAATTTCATTGCTTTTATGACTAAATAAATTCCACTGTATGAATATACTGTATTTTTGTTAATTTAGTGGGTAAAATAAAATGAATGATCAAAATTAAGTTGTTTGTTTTTTTATGTTTTTAAATATGGCTTTAGAACATGAAAATTTACATATGTGGCTCTCATTTGTAGCTTCCATTATTGTCTTGTGGATGGTACTATTTTAGAATCTTCACTCCAGGAGAAGTCTGGAAAAAACTACCTTAATTTTTTAAGTGTCCTGGGAGAGAAAGGAAAGCATGTTCTTGCTGACTATAAGAACTCCAAGAGTAGCATTATGCCTGACACCAGCTCAAAATGCCCCCAAAATAGCATTTTTGTATGGAGAATAAATGATTTTATAGCCAAGCATAGCATTTGTTATAGTGGATTGTTAACCAAAGAGAATTCATAGAAACCAAATCATCAGTTCATTCATGATGGAGGGTGGAGGAATTTAATGGGAAACAGGAGCCATTTGCTCACTGCTACCCTGATGAAGATTAAAATGGGTAGTAAGTCATCAACAGAATGAAACATGAATATGATCTGTAACATGTTTATTAACCTTTCTAAGCAAGATATCGTGCTATCGCAGAAATATTTCACTATGGCTATATATTTTTTAAGTTGTGAATCTGATTATACATAAAAAATATATCATGAAAGCTTAACCGACACACACCAGCAGCTTGGGAAGCACTTGATGAACTGGGTATTGTCCTCACAAGCCATCATTCTTGGTCAGATATGCACGACAGAAAAAATGTAGGCATTGAGAGTTCAAGATGGAATCTAATCCAAAAAAAAACGCAGTAACCTCCAAAACCCCATTTAAAGCCGGTGTGTGCTTCTATAGTGACATCCTCCACACACACAAAACCATATTCCATGTCTTTGTTCCCAAATCGATAGAGCTATATCTGAGTTGTTTTACCAGTAGTGGGGAGACTGTGTGGTGAGCCATCTGCTCCCTCATTTGACATAAGACAGCATAGGCCTCTTAAAGGTAAGACCAACATACTGGTATTGGGGGTTGGGGGGGGACTCTTGGAAAATTAACATTCATTTCTTATTGTTTATGGCCAAGCTATTTCGGGCCAGTGGCATGCTTTGGAGATCTGAGTCTTCAGTAAAGTTGCATATCTCTACGTGAGCATGTTTTAAAAGTTCTGTGTGATCTGTTCTTATAAAAGACATTCTTCGTGATTAAAATGACTGAGTCCATCTTGGAGCAATCGTCATTATGACTTCAAGCCATCTCCCTATGGCTGCTTGTTCGTGAATTCCAGAAGCCAGTGGAACCTGAAGATGTGTACATCCTATTCCCTGCCACCGCCATAGACAAAGCAAATACAGGTATGCAGCTTATAGAGAAAATGCCGTGCTGATGGGCATACGTTTTCGAAGTACCACAAGAAATCTTTTCTAAGTAATTTATCATTTAGGAATAGTGGGACATCAAAGAAGGTAATAATAATGTGGTTATGCAACTTGGATATGACCAGGTGACACTCAATGCCAGAGAGGGCCGGGACCTAATTATGGGAATTTAGGCCAAGCTCTGATTACTACATTTCATGCTGGATGCATGTCTCAAAGCATTTGTGTTCCAGCGTAAGCTCCCTTGACAGTCTGGCCCCTATTGAATTGCCCCATGCAATCTTTTCCCTTAAGGACAGGGCTAGACCTGCTTGCCTTTCTGAAGCATTATTCCCGGCAGCAACTCCAGTCTGAGGCTAGGACTGCTGCTGACAGACAGAAATGACCCGTCCTGCCACCCCTCCTTGTGGCCGTGTTGATGAACATGTCTATTATGGAGCCTGTCATTCCAGACAGCCAAAGGCCAGGACAGAGAATAAATACAGCAGCGAGCTGTCCTATGCTGGGGCCGCCCGCATCCTGGTGTTCTGTAGGAAGTATTATTGATTGGGATGCAGAGCCGGCTCATCAGAGAGACAGACGGAGGGGAGAAGGGGCAGGCAGAGCACAGTGCCCATAAAAATGCTGTGTGGTACCTGCTTTCCCTTCATGAAGATTTGTGTCTCTGCTCCTAGCACAGCCAGCACACAGTAGGTGTTTTGCTCTCAATAGATCATTCCTCCTGAACGACTTTAGTCCTTTGCTCCTAAGAGACCACACTCAACTGTGACAAATAACAACTCAGCTACACTTCCATAACCTGCGAAAAGACATTCCCCGTGCAAAGTTCTTCCTACCCCTGTTACTCAACGTGCGAACACCTTTTCACAGTTCCTCCTATTTTGTGTACACAGATTCAGAATGAAGGCCCCCAGTTATGTTTGTGGATCTCTAAGAGCAGGGTGTTAAGATTCCAGCAGCACCTACAGAAAGGGTAAAGACTTTATGTGAATACAGGACCCAACACTCAGACATTTCTCAGCACTCAAATGAATCGTTTACCACTAGGTAAGATGAGGACAGGCAGGAGCAGAATTTGGATTTTAAGTTTTATTTATTTATTTACTTACTAATTTTTTGACAGAGAAAGAGAGATACAGAGACAGAGACAGACAGAGAACTGAACTGGGAGAGCTCCCCAGTTCAGCATATGGGTCCACACGGGCCGGGGCCGGGATTCGATCCTCGGTCCCCGTCGCTGCAAAGTGAGTGCTTAACCCACTGAGCCATCCCGGCTTCCCCAGAATTTGGATTTTAAATAAAGCAAGTATGCAAAAACCAGAAGAGTATCGTTTCAAACAGGAAAAGCAATGAGAAGGTGAAAAGCTGAGAACTCTTCCCAGGCATCTAATAGAAAACCCCAGAGTCAGATAACAGATACTGAGAACTTGGGGAGCCACAAGGTCAGGAAAGTCGACTTTGCTTGCAATCTCCATTTCCTAGAGCTGGAGAGGAAGAACAACAGTGGAATTTTGCCAAGGGAGGAGGCGGGAGGAGGAGGGGGGAGTTCTTTCATTAAGATCCATCATCTTTGACCCAAAATCAGCTGTTACCTCTCAAAAGACACCAGTCTGTTTTTCTTCTACTACATGTAATGTTTACTCATTTCCCACAAGCTTTAAGAGCAGTTGAAGCTTTTATAAGAGGCCAAAAAAAAAAAAAAGAAATATAACTTAACTTGCTGAGCCTTACACGTCCTATCTAATTTGTTTAGGACAAAATAATAGGTCTGTATTTCATTGACTTTATGTCCAAGGCTTCAAGTTCACAGAAATCCAAATGCAACAAATATGCATCAAAATGGAAACATACTCAACCGATGATAAAGGCAGCAACCTGCTATTATTATAAAATACAAAGTACTAACAACACTGAGAGTTTCTTTCTTCCCCTCTTTCCTTCCTTCCTCTTTTCAACCATTTGCATATTCCACACGCATTCATTGGACACCTAATACCCATTACATATCCATTGCCAGCTGATCTTTTCGGGCCAGGCAGACATTTGCATTTTAGTTTCCTATCCAAAAATCTGCCTAAAGTTGAGCAAACTTGGGCCGAAGACACAGGGTCCACACTCTGTGCCTGGGTGTCCCCGCACCTGCCAGCCGCGCGTCCCCGGAATTGAGGACATCGTGTTCTCAATTTTCTTCAATAAAGCAACGAATCTGGCAATTTGCTGGCCGGCTTCAGCTAAACAGAAAGGACAATTTGAGAAAGATCAGAGTTCAGGCCCAGTCAGACGGAAACGATTGAAAACAGAGCGCTGGCCGCGATGTTTCCCCAGTGCAGCTTGCTGTCGCCGTTTGACTGACAAACTGACTTTTTTGAGGTGCTCATGCCCATTTCAGTCAGAGTTTATTGAAGGTGATTTTGATCTTCTCCATGAGGCCACAGCAGTGGCCATGCCATCTGTCACCTTGATTGCATCGTGGATTCTCTGGAGAGAGCGCCATGGCTCCTGATCATTTACAGATTGGGCTGCTCTCCCCTCCATAAGGACCACATGCACAGAGCCAGATGGTGAACATGCACGCTTATTATAAGTCTTTATCTCCGTGCAGGAAGGAGAGGAACCATTAGGCCTCCCTCAGGAGCTCTGCTCCTCTCTACCCCGCATGCTGCTCCTCGGCAAATACAGTCTTCTTCAGCTGTCATCGGCCTACTTCCGAAAATTAAAAAAATAAACAGCAATTCCGTCCGCCGAGGCCAGGAGACCAAGCCAGTGCGGCTCAGTGGTCCCCTCGCCTGTCCTTCCTATCTTCTCTCTAACCTCCCCCTCGCCTAACTGCCAGCACGGGGTCAAAACAAGTGTGTGTGCAAATGCATCATTCCCGTGTTGAGTCCTTAAGAAATCAGGAGGGGCCCCTGTTTGGAAATAAAGGGACATGATCCTGTCTTCTGTTGCTGGGATTATGGCCTCCATTGCATTGGCCTCATTCTTTTCCATGTAAGGATTTTCGGTTTATTTTACAGATTTGAAAATTCTATGTGTTTTTCTGCAGCAATCCTAGGAGAAGGGCCACCTGTTTACCAATAAGAGTCTAAGGGACTTAGGTGCTGGTGACTGTGAGCAAGAATGGGAAACTCCAAGGGCTGTAGAACTCCATAAAATTCCTTTCAGCAAACTCTCCACTGGGAAAGGGACTATACAGAGGCCTGGAAACAAGTATAGAGAGCCGAGCAAGCACAGTTCAGAGAACTAATCGAGCCGATCCGGGGCCGACTGGTGAAAATGTCTTTTCTCCCAAACCACCATTAACACTTAATAGAGCAACACGTACAAAAAGCAATATTGACAAAATAAATATGCATTCATTATACAGAGATTCTCAACTTTTTATTTCATAGATATAACTTAGATATACATGTGCGTTTGTATGTGTGTGTGTATATGTGTGTGTGTGTGTGTGTATATTTGTGTGTGTGTATATATATATATATATATATATATATATATATATATATATATATATAAAATCTTAGATGTACATTTTGCTTTTTGTGTATAAATATTCCACCCAGTTGAAGATATAGGATGTTTTCAGAACTCTAGTGAACTTGGGATAAATAAATGAATTAATAATAAATAAATAATATTCATAAGCAGATTCATGAAGAAGCCTGCTTCTGCTGCCTCCACTGCTTTTTCTATAAACAATACACTCAAGCTACCAAGTCTCCTCTCTCTCATGCACGGACGCACACACACACACACACACACACACAAACACACATGGAAGAAAAGTGGAAGGGAGCAGACCTTCTCAACTTGCCACCAGGAGTCCTGGCTACGTGGGAAAGCCCTACCAGCAAGCAGCTCGATGCAGAAACCAGGGAAAGGTTTCCAGTGACCCACGACCTTGAAATCTTGCTTGCATGGGTCATTCATTTAGAATAACTGCCACATTAGCCCAGTGGCTGCAATTACCAAACTCCAATATCTTTGCTCAGACACTAAATCTAAGTGATCCAGGCACCTGGTAACACAGTCACACAATCCCTTATGGTTTAGGTTAAAATGGCACGGACTTGACTATCCATGAAATGTAAGCCCACAATCTCTTACACATCATTTCTCAAGGACCTGGTACTTCCAGAAGTAGCAGCCTTTATCAGAAGCACAGAATTAGCTACAACAGTGTGGTTGTGGGGGAAAAAATGACTATGAGAAATTCCACTGGTAAAACACACACTTGCACACACACACACACATATCAATGAGCTGCTTATATAACCACATTTCCTCAAAAGTAATCAAGTCCAACTCATGTCCTTAATACAAGTCCAAAAGTTATTCCGCATGTTTAGTTTACATATTAGAGACCTTTCTAGTGGGTTTTTGAATAGAAGACAATGCCTCAAACAGAACAACTTCATTTTTTTTTTAATAATCATTCAACCCCCAACTTCCATGATGCTATTGCTTTATTTACATCTGCTCTTGACAGAATAAAGTCGCTACCAAAAAAAATTAGAGGAAAACATTTAGTGTGGTTTTAATCCACCACAAATATATTTTCAGAGGAGAGGTTTATGGTAAGTTTCTACATTTAACTTGTTTTTATTTTAGGGCATCAAGGAATGTGTGTCCATAATGCTGGGTGAAGGGGTGTGTGTAAAATGTATATATTTGATAGGCTTGTGTGTTCACTATATTTGAGATATTTTACAAATTATATTTAAAGGCACAAACAAGAAAAAACAAACCATGCCTATCTAAAATAATTCCTAGTCCCTGAACATTAGCCTCAAATAGATTGTACCTAAGCACATGGATTTTTAAAATATCAGCATTCTCCCCAGTGAACATCATTTCTCTACCCAGCACAGATAGAAATAAGTTTGGGATTAGCCCTACCTAGTTAAGCAGATGATCCTGACCTTTATAACATCACATTGTTCTGTGCTTTTGGAGCAAACACTACTTATAGAGAGGTGCATTCAAACCCAATCACCAAATATAGCTCATGCTTTACAAGCAGAAGGAATATCATCAGAAACAATATAATGCAGACAATCAGAAGTAATACAGTGCATTTGATTTAAAAAGAAAAATGTGGTTTGTAAAGTGAAAAAGGTTATGAAGACCCAGGAAAAGAAAAGAAAAACTGGGTTTTACTTAGTGTTAAAGAAATATGCTGATGCAGGAAGGCTCTGTGCTCCCCACATAGGGAGAAGGTGATGCTACAAATCTGAATTGCTGAACATTTTTATTTCCAGTTCTGGTTATGTCACTTCTAGTGAAGCCAGGATCAGAAGCTCCACGCAGTGCCCCCTGGCTATGACCTGTGTTCAGGTACAGGGAAAGGGCAGAGGGCTGGAATCAGACTGGGGGTGAATTTCGGACTTTTTACTTGCCCTTGTACTTGGATAGGTTGCTTACTTTCTCCTGCCTCATGTTATCTATCTGCCAATGAGCAAAACAATTCCAATCTCCCAAGTGAGAGAGGATGGGAAAAAGTCTCACATGTATCTGGCAGGTACTGAGTCCTTAAGGCATGCTGCAATTGAAATTAAATCGGAACAAACATCTCGACTTCTGTTCAAAGATAGTGTCACAAATGCACGTACAAGGCAATAATATTTTGTGAAGCCGCCAGAATTATAAAGTATTATTTGATGGCAGAGTGGTGTGGTGATGAAGAATAGAGACCCAGCATTCAGCTCTAGGTTCCACGAGCTATTTGGTAACTGTGTGATGCTGTGTGCTTTACCTAAGTTCTCTGTGTTTCACTTTCTATCACCTGAAAAAAAGAGGTAACGATAAGGATCCTATCTCAGGGTTGGATGAGATAATATAGGTAACATGCCTGGCAAATTATAAGCGCTATAAAAGTTAGCCAGTGTTCTCAGTGCTCGGATGGCTGTGAAACAGTGGCTCATGATTTCATCCTTTACTAACTTTTGGCTGTGGGATAGCAATAAAATCTTATTGCAGCTCAAAAGCCCAGGAAACTGACCAAAATTCATTGTTCACTTTTATTTGCTATTTTTTGGTATTCAGTGTTTGTTAACTTGGCACTGTTATTCATTTCACTGCTGCAAACCATACCTATAAACTTACTAAGCTGTGTCACATTTCTCTCTCGCTCTCGCTCTCCCTCTCTCGCATACCCCCCCCCCCCCACCCCCCCCCCCACACACACCATTCCTTACTCATGGTGGGTATACCTGGAGCTATTTCAAATCCACAGCTATTACAGGGAGAACACTTCCAAGTACAACAATATAGGGAGTGACATTACGTTACACTCAAAATTAAAAGACTTGGATATTGGTCCTAATCGTATCATTTAACCTTGGGTAAAGCATTTATTTTCTCTGTATCTCTAAAACAGATATTAGAATGCCTTTTTATTTCATGGGATTGTTATAAGAATCAAATTTGTAAAAAGACACTGAAAAATATGAAACACTACCACGCTTCAATATCAGATACTGTATATTAAAGACAGCATCATCCCCAAACATTAATGAGTATTATAAACAGATTAGTGATGATTTTATGATAAGTATGTAACTGTAGGATGCCTGTGAAATAACATAGATTCTAGTTGAAAAGCAAAAGCATCAGAATCCACTGTGCTCTGGACCACAAGGCCAGCATGCAGACAGATCTAAATTCTGCTCCTGGGAGGTCTCTGGAGTTCTTGGATCAAGTTATTCTGATTAATAGAGTAGACGAATAGGGCTCACATTTTAATTTTGCTTCCTTCTATCTTTGAGAATGTTTCCAATATTACAATGTCGATCCCCCAAATAGCCTGAGACCCAAATGAAAGTAAATCCAACAAAATCTGCTTAACTCGGGCTGTTTTAAAATAAGAGTTCATACAATGGGACAGTTGGTCCCAATCCTGGTTTAATATGTCTGCAGTACAAAGGATCTTTGCTGCCTCCTGTTTCTGCAGAAAAAGGAGCTTATTAAAATAAATGTAGACTAGAATTTAAGCTCCTAATCTGAATGGAAAAGCAATAATTGCTATAATAATAATAACAACAGTAAATCTATCTTTTATTATTCTTGAACTATAATTTAATTTAGTGATATTCAAATTTCAAAGGTTACTTTATACAAATATAAAATATAAAAACAATGACATTTTTACATTGCAGAGATTCTTTTAGAGAACAGTATGACAACAAAAAGACAGTTCTAAAAATAAATTCAAATAACCTATAATTCAAATCTAAATAGCATTGGGACACATGGACACATACATAGCCTTTTCTCTTCTCTGTCATTAGATAAAGTAGGTAGTAGAAGCACATTGTTCATAATTACAAAATAAGTATTTTAAAACAATAAATATCATAATGTGTAAGATCAATACTCATGTGTGTATGGTGGTGTTTGTGTGTACATGTGCACATGTGTGTGCATGCATATGTGTGTGTCCGTGTGTCTGCTCAAACCACATTCAATGTGCAGGCAGTGGTCACACATCTCATCCTGTGAATGGCATTAGATATCTTGTTCAAAATCTCTGATTAATCTGATTAAGCTTTCGATCAAAAAATCCTTTAATCCTCTCAAGAATACAGTTTATGTCTGCTGAGTGTCAAATTTAAGACTGGGAGGCTGTAAATACTGAAATTTAAGTGAAAGGATGGAGAAAAGGGCTGCCACCCAAAGCCAAACAGCTGCCTCTTTTCTGGAATCTGTCTTTTGTGAGTGACCTTCTTGGCTGAAACGAGAATGAGAAACATTAGAAAAAATAATAAATCATCCTCCAGCGGTGGCTGTGTGGCAGTGAGCATATCAGTCACCGAGGACCAATCTGCTAACATGTGCTTCCCTTTTCCCAACCAGTTTAATTATAAATTAATGGGTATTGCCTTTTGCTTCTCGGTTTATTCTGGAGCAGTAATGTTTAAAGCCAGATACTCATTTTGTAGTTGGAAAACTACCTCAGAAGCTGAAAACTGCTAAATAATTTTGCAGAATCACAAAGTCAGGAAAATGAACATCCTCCCATTAAAATCTCAATCAGAGGACTACACTTCAGAAACAGTGCATGCACCGTCACAGGGAGTTCTGGCCACATCGAATGAATTGAAGTGTGTTGCTGCTTTATTTATCAAGATGCACCAAACTCAAATAATAACACAGAGATAAGACAGTGTGGAGAGGTGGTTAGAGGAAGATAGTGGGAATTAGTTTGCTGCCCAGGGAAATTTAAAAGGTCAAAAAAAGACTCCTTTAAACTGACTGGCTTGCTTACTTGAGACATTTCATCATCTACTTTTAAGTGAAATGTAGACATGTTAACCCAATCAGAAGTTTATAATGTCTACAGCTCCTGATATGCTGTAAATTTCTTTGCCTGAAATATTTTTGTGCCAGTTGTTTATGAAAATCATCCCCTTCGTCTAAAAACCTTGACTAATATCTGCTAAAAGGGCAAAACAGCTGGATGAGATTAATTTGCCATTCAACTACTTTTTCATTTACTAATTTAACAGGAATCAAGGGGATCTGGTCTAATTAAAGTATTAGCCAACCCTTAAAGGCAGAAAGTCTATATTATCTCTTAATTCCTCATGACGTGAGGAAATGAGGCGAAGGAAGAACGGCCCCCACCCCCACCCAGCACTGAGCGTAGCTCCAGGATCAGTGCAGCAGCTGGGAAACGCGGGAGACTACCCTAAATCAGATCACTCTGTTCTCCGCTCTTCGGTCTGGTGTAGCCTCTGCTTTTGGCTTTTCCAGTGAAACCTGGGGAAACTGAGGGCTCAGCAGCCAGACAAAGGAGGGAAGCCTGTGGAAAAACCCTCTTCTGACTTTCTCAATTTTTGCCTGCATGGAGGTACCACATGTCTAGGTTTGGCACAGACATTTGGGGGTAAGATGAGGTGTGAGGAGCTTCTGGCCCCAAACATAACCAGCCACACCCTCAGCCAACTGTATCCCCCACCCCAGAGTCTGCAAACTCTGTGAGTAAAACTTTCAGAGTGTTAATTTCAGCATCTTCCTTTAATGTCACACCTTCAGCACAATCTAGTATTTTCTGTGCTTTGTATTTAATAAGGTGGGCAAATGTCTCACATCTCTGGCCCATCTGTTTGCCTCCAGCTCTTTCTCCCTGTCTACTCAGTGGTGATGGCTTACGTAATTATGACTTGCTACATGATCTGTTATCCCCAAGGGATATTTTGTATCTTATTATCTTTAACCCCATCTACCTTTGACATTGAACTGTCCCCTAGCACATTCAGCTTGGGATGAACTGATGCCTAATTTTGAAGCGTGGGGCCAATGCTCAGATGCTGAGGACCACAGACCTCCTTAGAGTTTCTGGACTGATAGTGACCTAAAGCCAGAATGCGGAGGTAAGGATCTTCTGCAGACTTCTCTCAAAGGCTTTACAGAACTCACTGGGAACTAACAAGAGTTTGCCACCACCTCCATGATGAGTCCTGAGGCTGAGAGGTAAGTGCATGAAAATGAATCCCTTATTGGTAACAAACTATGAAAGGGCCTCATGATGCTTTAGTCCAAGGGGTAAGGGCTATCTTAAAACCCCAAAGAGCAGTGTTTACCTACTTTATAAGATCATTTCTGAAAGTATTTTACAATAAACCTAATTAGGCATAAATATCTAAGAGAATATGCATATAATTGTGTCATTTGTAATGTAGTTTTTTCTTTTGGTACATATCCTCTAATTTAATTTTAGATCCTGCTCTCACCTTCCCATAATCATTATTACTCATCTTACAAAGTAACAGTCATACTCTGTCATGCATTTACTCCTTCATTTGTTAATAAATGTTTGCTGAAAATTTGTTAAGTGCATGGATGTAAAGATGCCATTATTTTAAATGGTGTGGGAATTCTCTTGGTACATTTTATGTAGAGTCCATAAAATATACCACCGGATCATGGATGTTATATGTGGCGAAACCTTACCAGAGAGCAATGTGAACTCAATCTCTGTCAGCTCATCCCTTGAGATTCAAATGGCCATTTGAAAGGAGTACTTGGTTAAGACAATGTATGCAGGTCATTGCCACCCACTCTCTTTTTACTATGCTGGCATCCATGCACCTGGTTTCAGATTCACCTCTGCCTTTTGAGAGTCTATATTGACTCTACGGAAAGCCAGTATATGCTGATATAATAATCTACAGACTCACTGGTGAGAAAAGGATGTTTTAAGGCACAAGGAGGCACAAAAGTACACAATAGGCCTTTAGGAAACTTTAAGATCTTGAAATCTATTTTGAATAAATTTCAGAGCCAACTTGGGAATCCAGATAATGGGGTGATAGAGCCAATTTTTACACTGGATTCAGAACTTAGAGTCTCAGTCTGTCTTCTGCAGCTCCTCAATTCTAGGCGATGGGAATTTAGATCAGCTGGTTCAGCCTCATCCAGGCTCTGAGATGCTCTGGTCAAGAGAGACTCTCTATTACTAACATCAATCCACTGGTCAATGATGTCTAGCTTGGTTACATCTCCATGCTCATAAATGTGGGATCTGTGGTGAGATCTCAGTCCCAGATGCACACTGAGTCCTAGATCTTCTCTCAGACCATCCACATTTGCTCAGATTAAATAACTGGGACTGATCTTGAGTCTAGTGTCCAGGAACTCTTGAGTCCTATTCCAATTGACTAGGTCCCTAAACCCTGCTTAGCTCTTGCCAGTTTTTCTTAAAGAATCCTGGATCCTATTTCTCACACCTTTAGTCAATGATTAGGTCTTCCTTCAAAACAGAAATTTCCCAAGAGACTTCCATCCACTTAATTTCTGGAATAGCCATCTTTGGGGGATTCCAGCCATGCCTCAGCCACCAAATTAGACCCTTGTGAATACACTGGCTTAGTTTCAATTCACAGTGACCCATTGAACACTATTTTTGGTCACTCTTCAATTCCCAAGAGGCAGTTACTTTTTAGTTTAGTTCTCCTAGGTCATCTGGCT
Organism: Craseonycteris thonglongyai; assembly: GCA_004027555.1. Lineage (NCBI taxonomy): Eukaryota > Metazoa > Chordata > Mammalia > Chiroptera > Craseonycteridae > Craseonycteris > Craseonycteris thonglongyai. The sequence goes on from PVKE010003216.1 coordinate 37,668, forward strand.
TCAGTATCCTTTTTCCCTTTGGCAGGTTACCAAAGTCTTCATGGACAGTCTTTCCTGTGTTATGCTACTAAGACTTATTGGGGGAGATTTCTTAAGAATGCAAGAAAGCACAAGTTGGTTATAGACAGTTTGTTGGTTTTGAGTTCTCTCTAGAATTGACTGATTCCTGGAGGACCCCCCCCCCCCAGTTCCTCAAGACCAGCCCAGACCAAGAATAGTTTTCCTGTGACTATTAACCAAAAAATACATTCCTCCCCCTTCTAAACTGAAACGCACACACACACACACACACACACACAAGTAGTTAGTAGGCACAATACATCCTGAATGTGCTTGTTTGTATCAGTATATTTCACTCTCTGGCCTGTTGGCCTTCTAAAATATGACACTGGTGACTTTATTGCCTCTAGTACTATAACAAGAATCATGTGGTCAAATGTTTTTAAAAGTAATAGAAAACTGGACCTTTGCTCCCTAATTATATGCTTTTACTGTGCACTTTAACACAGTAGCATAAAAGGGTTCAAGAAACTCATTAGATTGATTAAAATTGGAAATATAGATGATACCATTATTATCAGGCATCTAGGTGTATTTAAATCTTCATATGCCTGCTGATTTAAACATAGACTGGTACAGACGTTCTGGAGAGAACGTGGTAGTATTTAGTCAAATTAAATATTCCCTATAACACAGCAGTCTGTTCCTGGATATACTTCTCAAAAATATTCTTACACACTAGGAGACATACTGCATGATATTTATCAGAGTGCTGCTTGTGACAGTAGGAATTGGAAGCGATCATGCTGTCCATCACTAGTGGATAGGTAAAACATGGTAGATGTCAACTATAAAGTCTTCTTCAGTAATTAGAAACAAAGGGCTGGACGTTCACACAGCTACATGGCTAGGTCTTAGAAACAGGAGGCCAAAATGACAAAAAGAAAGAAGAATGAGCCATCTTGCATAATAACACTTGTATAAATTAGACTACATGAACAGTTTTACAAAAACATGTGAAAACAGAGAGATAGTCTCAAACACGTTACCATGACTGCTTATAGTAGGAGGAAAAATAAGAATGGCAGTGGGAAATTGAGAAATGGAGATCAAATGAGATGAATGAATGGATGGATGGATGATGGAAATGACGTACAGGTGAGCCAGCCAGTTGGTCAAGAGAGAATTCTGTACAAACCAATGAGCGAAGTATAACTAACAATTTTCTGTGCTTGAAATACAGAAATAAAATTACACTGTCCAAGAAAGCTGATAACTTTCTAAGTCAGTAAGACATTATTGATGTGGCACACTCAGATTGAGATTAAAAACTAAACAGAGTTGTGGCATTGTTCAACCTTCACTCAACCTATGAGACTTGGATTTGCTATGAACTTCACATTTGGCTCCTTAAGACATTTCCCCAGTTACCAGCCAACAGTGAGAATCTGGAATGGGACCAGTCTACTGGCTTAAGATCTTTGCCATAGGGAGGCATAGATAGCTGCTATAGGGCAAGCTAAAATGAGACAGCCACTAGCAAAGGGGGATAAACACCCTGTAAAGACATCTTAAATTACCAGCCAATAGTCCAATAGTGTAGCGGACCCACAGAACACTGCAAACTGCACTGTCTCACAGCACAACCTGGCCTCTGAAGCCTGAGTAAACCCAAGGCCAACCTTCACATCTATCCATAGAAAGCAGGCTTCCCTATTCTCATTCCTACTTGTAGCTATTTGCCCACATACACATGCAGCTTCTAGCCCAAGATCAGAATAGAAATAGCATATTGCCTTTGAAATAATTTACCCTTTAGAAGAGTCCCTCTTCAAGAACTCATATGTGAAAGGAGGATTAACTGTCTAGGGCTAAGTTGTCCAATATGGCAGCTACTAGCCACGTGTGGCCATTAAGCACCTGAAATGTGGCTAATTCAAATTGAGATGTTAAGATGCAGTATAATAAAAAGAATGCCCAATATCTCCTTAATCATTTTTATATTGATTAAATGTTGAAATGATATTTTGGAAATACTGGGTTAAATAAAATACATTATTAAATCAGTTTTACCCCTCTCTCTCTTTTAAGTAGCTAGAAGAAAATCTGTAATCACACCTGTAGCTCACCTCCCATTTCTATTAGACAACATTGGTCCGGGACTTACATGTTCATTTACAGCTTCTCTTCCAGGTCATAATATGAAATTCAAGGCTGACTAGTTTCTTACAAAAGTGGAAGATTTCCTCTCTTACATGTTACTGTTCAGTAGAAGATTCATGTTCAGTACACTGGCATTTCTTGTTGGTGGTGATTCTTACCAGAAGCTTCTGACCTTTTCTTGATCTTTCATTCTGCCTTTTAGTCTAAATTGGGCAAGATCAAACCACAATGTAACGAGAGGCCTGGAAACAGCCCAGTGATGATATAAACTGCATTAGGGTAGCTCAGTTCTTTTCTGCCAGGACCTCTTGTAGCACCCAGAAGGTCTCTTCCGGGCCTCTACTTATGATCCTGGCATAAAATCTCATTGACAATCTAGGATGGAAAAGAAATGAAAACAATTTGTACCCAAATATGTCACCTTCTACTGCATAGGAAAGTCACAACACGGAAATCTCATTTATCTGTTCTTCCCAGGAATCAATGAGATAGGAATTCAAGATTTCAAAAAACAATACACTCCTTTAAAGTCAGGAGAGTAACAAAGGCTTGTATAATTCAAACACTAAAATGTCACCAAAGACTTTTATGAATTTGGTAATTAAGGTATATTTTGTAATTCGATTATTACTACAAAAATATATTGTCGCTCTTTTTTTAAAAAAATGTGTTGTTGTTTTTTCTTCATTTGAGTCTGATCCCTGGCATCAACCCCTAATTGTCAGGGGACTTGTTGTAAGTAATGGTCATTTGTGTTTCATAATTATCTTGAATCAACACAATTAGTTCCACATTCTGCTGTTTTCTTCCTAAGGCATCTGTAAACATTTTCCACAATTTTAACAAATAGCTTTTGGCAATAATAATTTTTTTTTAATTAAATAAAAAGTAAAATGATCCAAGATGGCTATTTTAAATGTGCTTTACCGACCCCTCTAAGAGTAAAAGAAAATATTCTTCAAGATGTCAGCCAAGAAATTTTTCTCTTCTAATTATCAACCACAGTTCCACTATTTAGAATGTTTCTGGTCACAGTTTTAACATGGTTAAATCAACATACAGCCTGAAGGACATTTAGTTAAAAAAAAAAAATGTACTATAGTTGATTAAATAATTTCATTTTATTCCCCTGGATTATTTTTATCCAGTCCACAAAAATGTATTAAATGCCAGCTATGTATTGGACAAGATGTGATGGTCTCAAATTTTTCCTATGCACCAGAATCACCTAGATTCTACCTTAGTGACTGATTCAGTGAGTTAAAAGTGAATCGATCCCAGAAATATACACTTGTAACCACCACTCAAGATGATACTAAAGTAAGTGGGATCCAAACCCCAACTTCTGAGAAAAACTGAAAGAGAGCTTCAGAGTCTCTTAATCTCATGAGAGGTATAGAATATAAACTTTCATCCCTTAAAACAAGAAGTGATAATAGGTCTTATAATTCTAGTATAACTATAATAATGATACAAATGCAATGGTCCTTACCGCCTACAGCTAGGAAAGCATATAGAGAATTGGATGTTATTTCTAGAAAGTCCACTTTGAATGTCTAAGAAGGCTTTCTTCAAAAAGTCTCCTAAAAATAGTATTTACGAATAGAGTCTTCAGGCACAGGCAGATCCTCTATGGGGTGGTAGAATCTGCAGGCAGGAACTGAGCATGGAAAATGTATTCTCTTCGGGCCACTTACCCGAGAACACTGAGGGCCATTTGGGGGGTACGGCCACACGACAGGGCCACTCAACACAGAGTCACTGTGTTGTGCTCTGCCCCAAGCCCTTAGTTCTGCCACGGGTGGCATGTTCAGATATGAGCTTTGTTTTGTCTTATTTTGTTGTATTGTTTTTCGCTAAGATGGGTCTTAGCCAGGGAGGCTTTCTGGTGTGAAATGGACAGTGCTGGTGGCCTGTGTGGTATAGACACAGGGAGGGAGAGATGAGGCCTCCTCTCACAGAGCTGAGGGGAAAGGGCTGTGAGATTAATGGCTCATCTTTGTGACATACCTTTTGAATTGAGAATTCCTTCTGTATTAGTCATCTCTAGTTCTAAAAGGATCCTAACCAGGAAGAGATGAAATCATAGTATATCAATATATCAATAGAATATCAAAGTATATCAATATCCATGCTGGGATACCATCAAGTAGTGTATAGCAATAAAGTGTATCAATAAAACTGGAAAGACTAAAATTGGGTGAGCGCCACCCTTGTGATGAAGTATAGCACCAAGCTCACTTCAGGAACAGAAATCAGTGGCCTCAGCCTCTCGGGAGGCATCTCCCACAGTGGTTATAGCATCCTATTTCGTTACAGTATCCTTTTCTTTAATCTCCCCTGAATTAATATCCAGTAGCAAAAGGCAATTTCCCTGTCCACGTTTGGCAATTGTGAGAACATTCAGTCACTTTAACATCAGGTGGTGGCACAATAAGGAAAAGACATGAGGTAGTTAAAAATTTGAAGAATATGTCAATTGGTAAAATTAGACAAAAAGTTACGCTGTGTTCTGCCCTACATTTGGACTATCGCAAGTGAGGCAAACTTTTCGAGGCAAACTGCTGAGGACTGCCAATTTAACAAGCTGTTCCATGCTGCAAGGGACATATTTATGGACATACTTTCAACAAGACGTACCTAGTGCTACCAAGCTGTGCTGTACTAAAGAGCAGAGAGAATCGGGATGATAGATTTAAAAAAATAAAAAATAAAAGATTTCACACATGGGCCCTATTAAAATCAAATCAAGTCTTCTGAAATTTACAGGCAAAAATATTTAAAATGATGACAAGGTTGTTGCATGCTCTAAGAAGAAAACACCCGGGAAATGTAAAAGATAAGATTGACACAGCATGTTTAGTTCAGGCTGTTGTACAACAAGTCTCTTGAAGGGAGGGAGGAAAAGCCAAACTACATCGTGAATATTCTCATTTTTAATCAGTTGGGTCAACATGACTCGAGTGCTATTTAAAGCCTAAGCTTGTCTCATGAATCTTTTTTCAGCATAAAGATTACGGTTCACAAAATCTCTCAAGAAAGATTGATTGCATGTCTCTTAATCTTTTGATGGCCCAAATGTCATCTGTAGTTACTGCTAGTACTATTACTTATTTGATTTTGAGAAGTCACAGGCTATAGCCCACCCAGGGGACTGTGTTTGGGATACTGGTGAGTCAGAACCATTTGCTATTTCAGACTTGCTACCTATCTCTATTTCTGGGCTTGGAGATTTCAAGGCAACAGAGAGCTCATCTCCTTTGTTGTGGAGGGAAAAACCATTGCTCTGGGGAAAGAGCCAAAAGGAATTGGTGGTGATGGTGGTTTGACAAGCAGCTAGAGGGTAGCTGCTTGAATGGTTGGAGTTACCCCTCACACACACATTAATTTACATCCATCCACACTTCCTTAACTACACAGCCTTGTCGAAGGAAAGGAAACAGGACCAGGTACATTTTGCATTGATCACGATGTCACTGTAACCGTTCTGATGCCCCTAAGTGTCTTTAAAGGACCAGGTGGTGAATAGTTCACATTTTGTGGGTCACAGGGCCACACCATAGGACCTCAGCTCTGCTGGACCAAAGCACCACGGACGATGTGCAGACAAATGAGCGTGACTGTGTTTAAAAATAAAACTTTATTTACAAAAACGGGTGGGAGGCAGGCTGGCTGTGGCCTCTAGGCCCTTAGTTGGATGATCCCAGGACTAGGGTGAATCCAACAGAGGTTGCCTGCAGAACAGACAAAGGAACATCCTAGGAGGAAAGTCAGGCGAAGGAGAGGAGAGTCCAAAACTGGTAACCAAACCCTGGGATCAGAGTGGCTGGAGAGGACAATTGGCCCTAGATCCTGAAGCAACCAAAGCTCCGTTCCGTTTGGATAGTCGCTCTGGATAGGTTGACCAGACTTGCCGTTCTATATGGGACAGAAAACAATGGGACAGTCCCATTTCAAGTGGTTTGTATGGTCAGCCTACCAACACCTTGAATTTAGCCCCGTGAGACTAGGCTTGACCAGACGTACAGTTTGAAATGGGCCAGTACCATTGTTTTCGGTGCTCTGTGTCCAGGACAGGGCTGCTGGTGTGCAAACTGAGACCACTGCTCCATGAAGGCTCTAACTCCGGAGGCTCGGGCGTCCTGCACATGTTCCTTCCTTTCCAACCTGCACGCTGAGAAACCACCAGAGACCCCAGGATGGTCCTGAGGGAGCAACTTCTCAATGGCAGTGCCTATACTTCCGGTGTTTGCTGGTGATGACAAGCGGAGAAAATGGCTCTTCTGCCGTCTGGCCAGGTGTTCTAGTAGCTTCGTCTAAAGCTGAGTTACCTACAAAGACAAAGCTCTAGGACTGAGACAGTTCGTAGCCAAGTTGGTAATGTCTTTTTTCTCAAGCAACTTATATCACATGGTACAGTGTTTAGGATTATAAATCAGAAATAGTAGGTTTTTCTCTTATCAGAAATGTCAAAAAGTGATTTATAGAAGACGTAAATCTGACCTGGTTAACCCTTCTTAAAATTCTTTCCATCACATGAAAAAGAAAGAAAGGGGAGGGGGAGGGAGAGAGGGAGGGAGCGGGAGGGAAGGAGGAAGAAGAGACTAAAAAGAAATGTCACCCATCGTCTGTCCTGTCTCCAGCTGCGATTCTAGGCATGCAGATTATCCCAATAATTGCTACCATTTACTGATTCTTCACTCTGTGCCATACATTATCTCACTTAATTCCCATGGAAACGTGGCACATATAACACACCCAGGTTTACAGGTGAGGAATCTAAAACTCGGAGAAGTTAGGTAGTGTGTCCCACGTGCACCAATGCCAGGGCCGCATCTTTCACCAACCACTCCACGGACTCCTTCTGCCCAAAAAGAATCTCACCGAACTCTGAAATAAAATAATACCTGGCTCTTACTCTTTCCACAGAGATACAATTCTATCTCCAACTACAATTTGTTCGTCCCAGCAGAGCTTATCTGCTGGTCTGTAGGTGTCTCAAACATCGAGGCTAGGCCTCGTGCATCTGCGAACGTCCCCTAGCGGCCAGCTAAGTGCCCGGGAGCGGAGTCGCAGGATGAACAAGAGGCAACAAGAGCAAGCTCCTGTCTTCCTTGGGCTTTAACAAGTTGGGAACCCCTACCTCCCAGGACTGCTGTGAAGGCTGTCAAATGACGAAAGTAACGCGATTTAGTAACAAGTCGAATGTCCTTTATTCCAGGGAAAACGGGCCATACTTTGGGGGAGCATGTTGTCTCACAAGCAGTGGGGTGCTCTTCTCCAGCACACATGAGTTTCTCTACTGCTTTGGAAGAGACAATGAGGAAACAGTCCCAATGAATGGGCTAGGAGGTTGGAGTTTCCTCCCACGGCCAGGAGCTGGCTAAGGTGGAGTTGAAGGATCCTGGCTCGTGTACACTACGTTTACTTGGCAGTGAGGCCTTTCCCCTTAAGTGCAGGCTGACTTATGTTTCAAGTACTGTCATGGGCTGGGCATTCTGGGAGTTCCCATATCCAAATGACCTTTCTTGGGCTCCATTAAGAGAACAAAGTTGAAATCACTCTGAAAATGACAGAACACTATCCAATGGGGCCACCATTCAAGTCTAGGGGGTCATGCTGAAATCAGAGCGGTTCGTGAAGTGGCCTGGCTTTTGGGAGCACAGTGGGGAGGAAGTCTGGCCCACCTGCTGCATTTCTCTGGGGGGGCAGAATTTTAAGGAACATCATGAGCAAATCAGATCGAGTGAATAAATAGGAAAATGGACAAAAAGGAAGGTAGACAAGTGCAGAGAGGGGTGACTTGCTATCACGCGTGTACTTGAAATCCTAACGGGCAGCAGAAGGGCTGTCTCCCTGTAACTGGCCTGTACCCCACCTGTGTGCTGGCCCCAGAGCAGGTGCTCGCCTCCCTGCTGGGCTCTGGGGACACGTGTAGTAGTGTGTGAGGAAGGCTTTAGGAGCCAGAAAGCGCAAGACAGGTGTAAGGTGTCTGTGGTGTTGTTACCCCAGAGGTACGGTGGCACCCCCAGGTCAGCCCTCCCACCAGGCCACCCAGAAACCCAGGGGCATCAGCCACCGCTGGGCCACCAGCAGGGATTCAGGAAGCCCTCGGTGACCTATTGAGCTCCAGAAAGGACTTCGGGTGAGTTCTGTGAGAGACTGACTATATTCCTCAATTCTTAATAAAGTTTTCGCCAGGTTTACTGGGAGCCTGAAATGGGGAGAACAGCTTGTTTCCTTGACAGCAGAAAGTTGACATGTTTTTTTAATCCTTTGTTATCTGTCAAGAATTCTGTAGAAAGAATAGATGCCTAAAAACACCAGAAAAGTGCTTTTCCCTCCTCAACTTCAGGGGTTTGGTTCCAAGGAGATTAACAGGAGGTAGTAAACAGGTTTCGGAAACATGAGCAGTGGGCAATAAGGACCCTTGAAGTGAACGGGCAACAAGCTACAAATGAAAAATTGCCTTTCCCCTAGAGTCAAGGAAGTGTTTGCAGCCTTAGGACCAGCAGGCTGCTTGGGAGGCATGCAGGCAACATTTCAAAACAAACACAAACAACAAGCAAACACTACAGAAAGGGACAACTCCATTTGCATTACCAGATGGGCCCGGGCAGACCTGCTCAAGGACCGACTGGGCTTCTCCTGGGCTTTGGATTGAAGTAGGGCCTCCAGAGCAGCGGCCACCCCGAACCCCAGGGGGACCAGCCCAAAGGCTGATGCCAGGCCGGGGGTGGGGCGAGATCTCTGTGGCTACAGCACCCAGAGATGTGAACCCAACATTCCCCTGGCCCCATTGGCTGTTAATGAGCCCTCCTTACAAAAAGAACTTCCCAGGGAGCTGCTATTGACTTTCTATTCTATAGAGAAAACAGACAATGGGGTAGAGGGAGGGGGAGAGGGAGGGAGTGGGGGAGGAGGGTATGCACCAGGGAAGGAGGCAGAAAACGCTGCTTTCAAGTTCAAAGGATTTTCTTTGCATGAGAAAACACATGGGGGCTTGAGGATCAGTGAAAGGCATCCCCCCACCCCCATCTTTAATATCTGCTCAACAAAAAATCAGGATTAGAAACATCCCGTTGGCCTCTGAGACACATGAAAAAAAAAAACAACACAAAAAACCCTTTCTTGTGTGTCCTTCTGTACAAGGGTAAAGACCAGCTCTCTCTGTCCAAGTGGCGAGCGCTGAAGGGAGGGGGAACAGTGGGGCGCCCAGCCGGAGCCTCTGTCCTCTGCCTGTTCCCGATTCCATGGCCCGAGGCGATGGTTTGCATTTTTAGGACAACAGCCGGCTCTGGGCAAGCAGGAGACCTCGCGTCAGGCTTCATTACTGCACACAAAGTGACACGCGCGAGCCCGTGGTCACAACGGCGCTTATGGAGGGCTGCGAAACCCTCCCCCTCCGTCCAGCCCATTCATTCACAAGAGCCCCAACCCCGAGCTTGGTTTCTGTGTGCAGGGCTCCTCCTGGGGACTCATGGCTCCCACTGGAAAGCAGGCTTTGCTACTACCTTGCTTACTGTTTGGTTTAGACATTTCCAGCAAGACTTACAGAAGAGCTGCATTTGCCAACTGAACGCCTTGCTCTTTCCCTTTGATACGCTTCCTGAGGTTCAGTATCCATTGCACCTTCTCCTGATTTAAACAGGATGATGACCTGTCGTTGGGAACACAGATAGCTGGGAATACAGACCCCGCTCCTTACAAGGTCATTTAAAACTTTTGATGTCACCTCCCTAATTGCAATAGTCTTCTGTGTCTAACCTCAATCATAACTTCCCTCTTATAAAAAAATCCCACAGCTGATCACTGCAGATCACCATCGAATCCTATCTCTTAAGAATTGATGCCTCGGGGAAGCCGGGATGGCTCAGTGGGTTAAGCGCTCACTTTGCAGCACTGGGGACAGAGGATCAAACCCCGGTCCCGGCCTGTGCGGACCCATATGCTGAACTGGGGAGTGCCTCCCAGTTCAGTTCTCTCTCTGTCTCTGTATCTTTCTCTCTCTCTCTCTCTGTGTCAAAAACAATAAAAAAAAAAGAATTGATGCCTTTTAAATATATCTTGAAAACAAGGATGAATCTGTTTGTATCAGCTGGAGGAGAGGTCATGATGGTTTGTTTATTCAATGCTGATAAACCAAGCAGTCTAACTCAATATATCCAAAAAAGGATGTGTAAGGACAAGATTCCTGATTATATGCTTATTGATTACTTTGAAGAAATTAGTTCAGTGGGAAACATTTAACTATAATCAGCTAGGTAGACTGAACTTGACTTTGAAGCTCTAGTAAACTTGTCTGCAGCTTCTGGAGCTCAAAGTGTATGTGGAAGAGATTTGGACAAACCCAACATCTGACTCTTCCAAGAGAACCACCAAGAGGGATGTGACATGGGAGACTGAAAGCAAGCCACAGACCACCAGCTGACAGTGCCACCTAGAAAGGGAGGTCAACAGATGACCTAGCATGTTCTCGCCTGTTCCTTCAGGTAGGAAATAGGCTCAGCTGCTGTTACAATGAGCCTCCACATAGGATGGACGCTTAGCTGATTTCTCCTTTGCTTAGAGTCCTGAGCTGTGTAGGCCGAATGGTCAGAGCAGTTCTGCTCTACAATTCAGGGGTCTAAATTCTTTCCATCTTACTGATTTAGCAGCTCCTCGGGTAGCCATTCCTAAGCTTTAGCACAGAGATTGGTAAATTTTTTCTGTAAAGAACTATACGAGTATTGTAAATATTTTAGTCTTTGCAGCCCACACATCGTCTTAGTTATAGCTGTTTTTACGATGATTAAGATGCAAATGTTCTCAGAGGCCAGTAAGATGCTAACAAGATCAATGACCATTTATTGTGCATTTACAATAGACCAGGCACATGCTAAGAATTCAGAGTGCTTTATTTGTTTAACCATGCATAAAGGGCAGCCTGTACTCTTCGACATTCATCTGCTTGGACCCGCATTTCACCCCTTGCTGTAGAGCACGTAGCAAATGAGGCTTTTCATGAGCAGCGGGCAGGAGAATCACTGGTCACACAGGACCCAGATCTCCTCTCTCAAATGTGGTCTGGGAATGATCTCAGATCAACCTGCTCGTTTTACCACTGAGCAGCAGTCCTCGAAACCTTGCAGTTTAGGTTTCCAGGAGCCAGAGAGACGTTCTTTATTTGTTGTGGAGTCTACCACAAAAATAGAAGAGGCCCTTCCCGCACACTTTCCCCCTGAATGACTGAAAACAACAGTTGCTCTTGCAGATGCATGGAAAGAGCAAAGATATTTCAGTAGGCTTGAGGACAAGCTAAAAATTACCAGCTTCTCCTAGGAGTTACTCATTCTGCTAGAGAAAAATGGAAGGTTAGCTCTTCTCAAAATCTCTCTCACTTTGCAGATGGAGGTTAATCTTGCTTTAGTGGCCTTGGGCAAGTCATGGAATGTCTCAGACCTCCGTTGTCCCTTTTGTTAAATGAATTTTTGTTACCTTCCCTAATTAGGGTAGGGTGATCTCTTGGTTCCTATCAAGTGGAGGGTACATGATACTGAAACAGATACCCTCATCCATGTGGTTTATTAGTCAAAAATTTAAAAAGAAAGTCTAGAAGACATAGCTATAACACTGATTCAAAGAATGAGTAAAGCATTCAGAAAGAGATTAAAAGACGTTTGGGGCATGTAGAAAATTCTTACAGAAGATTTTCTTTTAATTAAGTCCACATGCTTCTAGCATAGTGCCCTCAACTGACCTTCCTGTAGAGTCCATAGTTCTGTGACTTAAAGACAAGTTCCCCCCACTCCATGAGGGCAAGAGAACCGAAGCCCCCTGCCTTCTGATAGCTTGACCGCAGAGAATCACTTCTTGGAAGGTCGCTCTTCTCATTTTCAGGCAGTCTAAAGATTTCCCACCTGAGAAAGTACAGCAATGACATCTGTTCATTCTTTAACACAGACCAGCCCTTTACCCAGGATGTTTCAATATTTAAACAAACAGCCGAAACAAAGCTGTGCCTCCGTGTTAACCTTGTGAACTTAAAAGCCTGTACCTGTACAATTACTCATTAACATGTTGGGTAACAAAGCTGGCAGGTAACAGGTGACAGTCACACCTCTAAATTGGTGCAATTAGCAGCCCTTTTGTAGTCAACCATTAGCAATTCTCCTCAAGTGTAAAATGCCACAGGTATGGGGACATTGGCAATGGGTGGAGTTAAGGGAGGAAGGTAAGAGTGAACAAAAGTTTATAAAACAGGTCAGGCTGAATTAGCAGGAAGCAAAATACATGGTCCCTGCAAGAAACTGACTGAAACTGCCAAATGAGTAGGAACATCAGCGAATGCATCTCCTTTCATTCTTTACTGGTAATACAAACCTTGACATTTAAAAAAACTCGATTCTTCCCCCCATTTGTTGCAGTATCAATGTGAAAATCCAAACTAATATTTTTTAAAAAGTGAAAGCATAGGGTTAGGGTTAGGGTTTAGGGTTAGAAAAAAAAAAAAAAGTGAAAGCAAGTATGTCTGGGGAGCTTTTGCTTCCCTAACAAGATTTACCATGAGATTCTTGATAACAAATATCCTTGGGTTGTTAAAACAAGAGTCCAATTATATAGTCTTTTTAGGAAGAAATGAATCAGAGACACTTCTATATTTCTTCTTTAATCTCTTTTCTTTTTCAAAAAGCGATAGCAGGTTCCCATCCAGCTCACCAAGTAACTAACTTCCTTCTTTTTTTTTCTATTGATATAACTTACATTTTTCTTTAATTGTTAAGTTCATTGGGGTGACATTGATTGATATCAATTACATTGTTTCCAGGTGTACAATTCTACATTCCATTGTCTATACATCACATTATGTGCTCACCACCCAGAATCCACTCACTTTCCATCACCATATGTTTGATTCCCCTCTCTACTCACTCCCACCCATCTCTCCCACCCACCTCCCCCGCTTACCCTCAGGTAACCACTAAACTATTGACTGCGTCCATGAGTCTTTGTGTCTTTGTTCCTTTCAGTTTTATATTCCACCTATAAGTGAGGTCATATGTTTCTTGATTCTTTCATTCTGACTTAGTATGCTTAAGATGTTTTCAAGGTCCGTCCATCTTGTCACAAATTGCTGTATTTCATCTTTTCTTATTGCTGAGTAGTATTTTTATATCCAGTGTTGCAACCTCATTGTCAATTAATAACAAACATGTAACCCATTTGCTGTTCGCCAGCAGTGCTTGCAGCTACAGCGTTTATCCCGAGATAAATTGCCAATTACAGTCCTACCCTTACTCCTGAAGTTTGCCACAAAATAGCTCAAAATATCTCACTTTTATCATTACTTTTGCATTGCTCTATTATATCATAGTCTTTGGAAACAAACGAGATCACTCTATTTATAGCATTCTGTTTTTAGTAGTGGTATGTCCATTTACAAAATATAGTAATTCTCAATCGCAGAAAATGTCAAATCCTAGAAAATGTAGCACTCCTATACGTGAAAATAATTATTAAATACTGATCATCATATACACCTGTTACCTTAGGATTAGAGACAAGTTCTGTTTAGAAATAACTACAAGAATAGTTCTTATATTTTATTTTCACATTGAAAATCAGTCAGATTTGCTTCAGACTCAATGATCATGTTTATGTAAAATTAAATGAATGTAGCATCGAGCTGCATTTTTTTTTTCCCTAAACAGGAAATGGGTTGGTTAAGTTTCCTGAAAGACATCATTCAAGTTTTCAAATCCAGCTTCCATGTCTGGCTTTTCTATAATTTTCTGTTATGTTTGTCTTCTTTACTTAAAGATGTAGCTTCATATTGACCATGCAGAAATGTTATTATCCCCACACAAGGTAGAGGTTCCACTATTTCTTCATTGTGGAAAGGGTTACTATGTTGTCAGAACAGGACAAAAATTACACATAATATATTTGTGCGCTCCATGAGGGCAGGAATTATGTCTCCTCCATGTCAATCACCAACCAATAGTCCACATGCATATTTAATAAATAGATATTACTTTCAAAATGTGAATTCTGATGTCAGTTAAATTCCCTCACAGCTCTCTCTCTTTCACTATATACTATTTGGGGGGTTTATAATTTTTTCTGGAGTGAGCGTGACCAGAAAATTTGTAATCCTAGTTGAATTCTGCCTTTTCCTGAAATTCTTGTTCTCCTTTCGGTAGCACTCTTCTTCATGTTAACATACTTATCTCTTAGACAGCTTTTCTACTTTCACTTTACAGATTTGGCTCCCCATCACCTATCCTTATCTTCTATTGAAATCCAGCTTCATACCAACGACTTCATAACTTTTCAGATCATGTTGAATCCTTCAACCTTATCTTACCTCTTGTTTATGTTCCATTCACATTTCCCTGTATTATATTTTTTGTTTAACCTACTTTTTCAGTTGTCTCTGTATGCCAAACCTTAGGGATTTAGGATACATATCCTGGTCACAATTTTGTGGCTCAGGAATGCTGGCCTGATAGTTCACCATGATTCATATGACCTCAGCTGGGTGGGTGGTCTGAAGGACCCATTTCTAAGCTGGCTTCTTCAGGCCCATGGCCCCTGACTCTTCATACAGGGTCTCTTCCTCCAGGACCTCTGCATACAGCATGGTTGTCACTGGACAGTCTCACTTCCCACAGATCAGCTGGTGTCTCTCAAGTGAGCCTTTCAAAAGCACGCATTCCAAAGGCCCACGTGGAAGCTGCAAGGCTTCACATTCAGTGGACATGCAGGTCTCCAAGGCCCGCCCAGAGTCAAGGGACCGGAGGAATAGATCCTAACTCTCCATGACAAAATGGTTTGCTCATAAAGGAAGGGACAGAACTGATGGAGGCCATCCAGATGACAAACTGCCACACCTATTCTCATTTTAATGTTTTACTTTTCTATTTTAAATTTCTAATAGTTGACGTCCTAATATATAGGGTGTTATATATGTACTAAGCAGAATAAGTGAACCCAACCCTCACCTCATGGGAGATTATTTAAAAAGCAGGAGGCCATGACAGCGCCAAGCCATTACCTTTAACCTGCCTCCCAGTCTTTGATTTGAGTTAGCAACATCTTTCTGGTGGGGACACGGCCAGGCACAAGCTTACAGGTACCCTGGGTGACAGGCATGACTAATCAAACATGAGAACTTCTTAACCCAGAATTACAGATGGATTTAATAGGATAAGTTTTGGTGTGTCCCTGTGGGTAAATAGAACATGGGGTGGAGGAAAATGGTGTGGGAGCAACAGCTACCCCTTGGAGTAGGCAGAGCTGGTATGAAGCTGGATGCCTGGATACGAGAGCATGGCTGTCATCAGTCTACATGTGGGGCTGCCAACGGGAGTGGCTGGTACGTGTTGGAAAAATGACTGGGTGATGTCTCAATATAAAGTATTTATCTGCCTAATGTCAAAAGAACTCACTTCACCCATCATCTCTCTTTTCCCCAAAGAACACAAATAATTTCATAGTTTTCTATCTGTATATATACAAAGAGAAGGAAATAATGGCAGCCATCTTGCAGACAAACTGCCATACCAGAATTTCTCATTGTCATTCTGTATGTGTGTGTGTGCTTACACAATATATATATATATATATATATATATATATATATATATACACCTATATATATATATACACACACACATACATATATACACACACATACATACACATACACACATATATATTACTATATATATATTACTATATATATTACTATATAGATATATACGTATATCTATATAGTTATATAGATATAGATATATACACACACACATACAGGTTTTCCAGAAAAAATCCAGCCATTGTCAATATAACCAGAATGGTTACATAGCTGGATATGATATAGATATAGATGATATAGATATAGATATAGATATAGATATATAGATAAAAAAGGTAAGGGACTTGGAGCAGTTGAACCATTCAGTTCCCACTCTCTCAGTTGGTGTATATCCTAGGTAGTCTGTATCCAAACTATTGAGATTTTTTTTTTATTGTGGAACTGGCCACAAAATGGTCATGTAGACTACTAAAGCAATTAATTCTGAGCTGACTGTTGTTATTACACTTTGTCCAGTGTCTCCTTCCAGCAGAGACTTCTAGTTCTGTTATTTTTTTAATACATACTTGGCTCAGCTTCCTTAGTATAGACCCTCCAATTAGTAGTCAGGAAAATGTCGCCTGGAATAATTGTTATATTTTTCAGCTACCTGGCTACCATGTAAATATATTCTAATTGTATATAAGCAGACGTGGCATGAGTGAATGCTGAGAAGTCCTAAAAGAATGTAACTGTCTCCATTCCTTCCTCTTTTCTACTGGCAAAGAGGAAACGATGCTTGGAGCTCTAGCAGCCATCTTGGATCATGTGGTGAAAATCACAGGCTAAGGACAGCGAGCAGTAACGCAGAAGGGGCCTCCGCCCCTCATGATTGCTCTACCTACTCCCAGCTCTTTGCATCATATCATATATATTATCCACAAGACAAACTTCTATCCTTTTAGACGTTGCTATTTATATTTTCTGTCATTTGTAGTAATACAAAAACCTGGTTGTGATACCTCTCTCTTCTAGTAAGGGTGGCTGGAGAATTTCATCAGGTTGAAATAATCAACTTAATTTAAAGCACTCTCCCTACCCACAGTATATAAACTTGCAAAGACTGATTAAATTTCACTAGAGCAGATCTATATAAAAAGAATAAGTAACATATGTAAATATCACATCTGAATTTAAATACAGTATTTAACTGCCCTAGATTTTGCAAAGTATTCATAGCCTTAAGAGAGGATAAAAAACCCTTTTATAATCTGTCGAATCCTTGTAAATTCTGTTTACATGTGTTTTAACGATATGACTTTTTGTGCTATCAGTGCTATCTATATTGTAAAATATTCCTCATGGATCTGGAGAATAAATGAAGACTCGGTCAGTGGCCAGGTGGCATTTTCTGAGACAGAGGGCAGTGCTTTGAGAAAGGACACAAATATAAAATCCAATGGGTGCTTCTGAAATGGCTGCTAAGCACTGCTTTAGTTTAGGGTTCAGCATCTTTGATGTTTCCTCTCCCCTTTCCTCCCATAAAGCTTCACTCACCCAGTCTCTGCCTTCTCAATATCTCTCCGAGTTAACTCTTTAAGAGAACATCTAACCCCACGATTTCACTGTGTAGAAACTTCTGTTGATTCCTTGTCACCTCTAGCTTGGCATAAAACGGCCTGCATTTTTCTGTCTTACCTTCCATGTACTTTGCCAGTGTTTTTTCCCACTTGCTCTCCATTGAAACCTGAGGACATTTTCACCTTTTCCTCAAAATGCTATGCTTTTCACACCTCTGCCTTTAGAACAGGTTCGTTTCTCTGCCTAAAATGCTTCACCAAACCCCAGACCTATTCTTTGGCCTTTGCTCAAAAAAATCTCAAAGCCATTGTCACTACTACAGATGAAGTTAATCACTTCTTCCCTTATGCATAGTCCTACCTTTGTCACAACACTTATCATGTGATGTTGTAATTGATTTGTCTTCAAATCTGATTCCTCCTGATGTGAGAGATGCTGGTATTTTTTTTTGTACTCGGCCCCTGCTCATAACAGAGTAAAAACTTGTTGTCTTTCAGAATGAGCTATATGACCAAGACAGGGTCATCCCAACAAAAAGTAACTTGTATCTAAACGTAGTTTGTAGGGTTGTATGATATGAGGGGGAATTCGGCAAATTATAGGACTTAGATACTTTCTACTCCTGAGAAGAAATAGTCATAAGAATATAAGGGAATATGTCGCTATCTGATGAGCCATAATATCTTTCTTTCCACCTTGAAGAGAAATTTAACTTTCCTTTGAGATAAATTTTAATGGAATTAAAATTACGGAACCATAGAATTGTAGACTTAAAAGGGACATTAAAATTATTACCTCCAACTTCATAATTTATCAGTGAGGACACTAAAGCTCAGAAATATTGAAAGATTTGTCAAAGGACACTCAGCTTGTTATCGGCAATGAGATCTGAAATCCTGGTCTCTTGACTCGAGAGTTCTTCAAATATTTCAGTTGTAAGTCCCTGGTTAGGGGCAGCTAGCAGCTGTGAAACACATGGACTTTAATTTCAAGTTAAGTCAGACCTAAACCCAAGAGTTTCAGCTACAAATTAAGCAGGTGAGAGAAGATAAGTCAGATTATTTGATGAAAATTTAAGTCATACTCTGAAAAGCTAAAAAGTCCAAGCCCCTAGTTTTCAAAAATGAAAATAAGAAAAAAGTGAAAAGACTTTCTCCACCTGAGTCAAAAAGCCAAAGAGACGCAAAACCAGAACTTCAAGTGCATTTGTGACATGGAGTCCACAAAATCCTGTGAATAAAAGGGGACGCTGCATACAGTAGCAGTCCTCACACAGGAAGCAACTGGAACCTGCAGCTGAATAAATGCAAAATCATCAAAATGAGGCATACGCACTATTATACAAACCTTTTATTTTAATTTTAAACATGAATGTACACTTATTCTCCATATGTGGGTAGATACAGCCTTTCCTTTAAATATGTGTATTAGTTTCCTGTAGCCACTCTAAAAAATGATCACTAGCATAAGAGCTTAAACTAATACTGAATTATTATCTTATAATTCTGGAGATCAAGAGTCCAAGATGGGGCTTCCTGGGCTAAAATCAAGGTGTCGCCAAGGCTGCAGGGCAGAGGCCCTAAGGAAGATGTTGTGTCCTTGTCTATTCCATGTGCCAGAGGACAGACTCATGGCCCCCTTCCACCTTCAAAGCCAGTAATCATGCCTCTAACCTCTTTTTCCACCATGATGTCTTCATCTCTGACTGATTCTTCTAGCTCTCTTTCATTTAGAAGGACACTTGGGATTACACTGGGTTTGACTCAGTAAATCAGAGAAATCTGCCCATCTCAAGATCCTTAACTTAAACACTTCTGCAAGGTCCCTGTGGCCACATAGAAAGCATAGTCATAAGTCCTAAGGTTTACGATGTGGACATCCTGGGGGGCGGGTGTGTGTGTGACAGAGACATTATTCTGCCTAGCACAGTATCCTAGAAATGATAGACAGTATACTTTATGTATAATTCATGAAAGACTTTTGAAAAACACCCTGGGTGGAATTCTTCCAGAATTGTTTCTCTATTTACTTTATAATGTCTATCCCACAACCAGTTTGAAGTGAACCTTTGTCATGATTTGATCCTTCTAAAGTATTGATTTAGCAAGCATACGGCATTGGAAAGTGAGCTGATTCTGGGTGATGAGCACATAATGCAATGTATAGACAATGTCATGTAGACTTGTACACCTGAAAACAATGTAATTGATATCAATTAATGTCACCCCAATAAATTTAACAACAACAAAAAAGTATTGATTTAGGTTTTATCGATACAATTCTCTTTCCTTTTGCACTTTTATGTCAATGGTTTATTTAATATTTATTTAAATTACACAATTATAATAACAAGTACTCCTCACTGAAACAGTTCTGAGGACAAATAGAACTTGATAGAAATTGCCCCGGTGTGAGGCACAAAAATGAGCAGGTTGCTGGCAAGGGGCCTACCAGTCCCTGGTCCTCCATGTGCCAAGGAATAAACGAAAGATGTTCCTCTTTTGGTAGCTTGTGTCTGTGGAGGTGGTTTAGGAGAGCTTCTGTTATAAAAAGTGCCTTGTGTATATAAGGCATTCTACAGATACAAGGTTATCACTATTTTTTGTGTGTTTAGTTCAAGATCTGTTGTTAAAATTATACAAATAGACATTTATTATTGGATATGAATGATACATGACTGATAGAAATAAAGCAGTCTAGAAACTAGCCTGATGACTAGGGAAAGCCAGAAAAATTTAAAAAACTAAAGTAAAAATAACACACACAAACATTCTGCTCAATTCAGGATAAGATCTATAGTTACATAAAGTTAGTTAATAACATGTTCCAGTTAATAAAGCCTTAAATTATAGAGAAGGGTTTGTTTCCTTTATTAATCTGCTTTTAAGCTCATTCACTGTCTCTCTAAAAATTTCAGTTTAGCTGTCTAAAGAGCTATTTTTCAAAATTATTTAATTGGCTGGTAAAAGTATACTGAACCCGTCTTTTAAATGACGTATCTTTAGGAAACTGAGTGATTTGGCTCATTAAACTATAAATATATCTGGGCTGTCTCATGAAAGCATATTTTAAATCAAGCTGAGTAGTATAGGGCAAAGAGACACATGATAATATTCTGAGACTGTAAACAAAAACATGTAAAACCTAACAGTCAGGAACTATCCCTACCCATTAGGTTGATGAAAGAGGCAAGAGAGAGTATAGATGATCCAAAGAGGTTCAATTACAAAGGATAAGGTGTATTCACCAGCCGAAAGCATGCGTTTCTCTATTCCTACCCAAAGTGTAAGCGAAGCACACCTTCAATATCAGTTTCCTGAGGCTGCCATGACAAAGAACCACAAAATAGTTGCTTAAACCATATAGACATTTTCTGTCTCATAGTCTGGAGGCCAGAATTCTAAGATCAAGGTGTTGGCAGGGCTGTACTCCCTCTGAAAGTTCTGGGAGGCCTCTCTCCTAGCCTCTGGGACTTCCTTGAGAGTGACAGCATAACTCCAGTCTTTTCATGACATTTTCCCTATGTACATAGATGTGTCCAAATTTCCCCCTTTTATAAGGACATCAGTTACATTGTATTAGGAGCACACTTTACTCCAGTATGATTTCATCTTAACTAATTACGTCTACACTGAGCTTATTTTCAAATAAATCCACATCTGAGGTAGTGTAGGTTAGAATTTCAGCATGTGAAATTTTGATGGACACCATTCAACCCATAATATTTTCTAGGGAGGAGGCATCGTCATCTTATGCCTCATACTAATTCTCCAAATAATGTTTAATTCTAATAACCAGTTTATCATCAAATTTAACCAGGTATATTAGTAACAATCATAATCATAAAAATTATTGTGAGTGCCAGAAAAAAATAATAGGCAAGAAACAGATTAATAGAATAAAAATTGCTAAATAAAAGTTAGTAAAAATTGGTGGTGTTTGTTATTAGCTATGACTAGGAGCAACATCACCAGTAAGAAAGAAGAAACTAGCTGTGAACATGAAAATATGAGAAGCAAAGCAAGGATTAAAAAAAAATCAGAGGTAATAGATCAAGTATAAGGAGGACATGTAGGAAAGCATGTTTATCAAGTGAGAAAAAAATTGTCCAAGTGTGAGATCTGGGATGGACAGATGGTCCCTATCATATCTCAAACATCTAACCATCCTTTATCCTATCTTTGGTGCTGGGGATGGGAACCTAATGATTCATTTCCCTATGGTGATGATGGTTTAGAGGTGAAATTGAGTATAGAAAACAAAGTTCATTTATCCAGTAAGGTACAAAGTAGTAAATATGTCTCTTTTCTAGTAATCATTTAAATAAAGTACAGGTACAAACTTGCATTAAATGACTCAGATGTCAGGAAAAAAACAATGGATTAAAATGTTGAATGCATTTGCTTCATCTATGAAATAAATACTAACCAATAATAAAATGTGTCTTAACTCTAATTAAGAATTCTAATTGAATTCTAATACAATCCTTCTTGCATATCATGTTGTCTTTTTCTTGCTTAAGAATCATTAAAATTTGTCATCTGTCTACAAGGTCTCAGTTATCTGGGATTACTCAATAATTTAATGGATAGTTAAAGTGCTCAAAGTTTTTAATTTTCTTTTTTTATAGCAACATCCCCCACATATATCATATTCAGTTCCATGTGTTACAAAAATGAAGTTGCTGAATTTAGGGTCATTCGGGTTTACAAAGGCAAGTGGTTTGAGACATCGAGTTGACTAAACACCGGAAAGCATCCACAATATATCTGAAGGTAGATTCTGATCATTTGTCTTTTTCTTATCAAAAAGGTTTGCAAAATGGAAGGAGGTAGACTTCTTCTATACAGTGTAATTACAAAATAAGTATTAAATTAAAGGCATAAAAACTTTATCTTAGGTTGTTATTTTGACTTCAATAAAACTGTTATCAGCTCCAACCCACTTTCTCACTCACAAGCTTTAAATTTGTAAGAGACTATCATCTTATCAAACTCTAGATTACTGCTACTAAAGATCATGACTATAACCACATTGTGTTATATTTTCATTCTTTCATAACCACAAATACAACTTTACATCATTGGGTTTTTTTGTGTGTTTTTTTTTTGACATCTGATATATTATTTGGGATTTTTATCTGCAAGTGACAGAAACCAAACACAAAGTAACTTAAATTTTTTAAAAAAGGAAATTATTGGCTCGTAAATATGGAAAGTCTAAAATCATATGTAGCAAAGAATTCAAATGGTATTACCAGGTCTCTCTCATAATTTGTCTTCCTTTGCTTGTTACCTATCCTTTCCTACCCGACAAATAGTACACCGTCTGAACCCCCAAAATACCCTGTACTCATAAGTAGACAACCATTTTATTTTGTCTTCCTATTTTTGTCTTTGAATTTTTCCCAAAGAGTTTTCCTCTAAGAATTACATCTTATTATGTTGATACTTAGTCTCTAAGCCAAGTAAAACTCAGACAAAAGATTGTTAAATAATTGCCAAGAAGTATACTGATTACAATCACCTTTATCTACGCTACATAGGATTTTCTATGGCTGTATTTTTATGTTACAAAACAGCTGGAAGAAAAGCAAAACAATCATCCAAACAGCAAAAAACCACAATAAAAACCCTAGCAGTTTCAGGATCCCCACACACCTAGGTTGTGAAACCAAAATATCAACTTGTTAATCGAATTTTAAGTTTCCTGAAAATATTTGCGTTTCAAGTAAGCAAAACTCAAAATACACTTATGAAAAACAAACAACTAATTGTGTGCAAAGAAAAGGTGGTTTAAAGATCGTTGGAATCCTACTCTAGAAACACAAACTCAACCTAGTAACAGCTGTTTATCAATCAACAGAGATCTTGAGTAATATTTCTAAGATGCCGGGAAATCATGGCAATATTGATCAATGTTATTCAGTCTCTAATCAGGGTTTTATAAATTTGACAGTTTTATTAAAAAGCCTGTCTGAGCTAAGTAATATATTATATAATAAACTATTTTAGATGAAAACAAGCTGATTTGCAACAATAGTAACACAATATTAAAATCTTGCATGTTAGTGAGATCAGAATGTTTCCATATTGATCTAAGAACCTGAAATGAAATATATTTTCTTCTATGTGTTACAATCACCTGATTTTTCAGACCATTGCCTTCGACATAGCATTTTTACTAAACAATATTTTCATTTCAACTCAGTAGAACTAATAGGATTACAGTTTCTATACCAAGTTGAGAGCTGAAAGTATATTCAGAAAGTTAAAATTTTCATTTATAGTCTGTTATTTGAATATACAAACCTCAGGACTTCTGTATTTAAAATGAAGATTTGTGGAATATCTCAACATGAACTTTCACTTACAAAACAAGAATTCTAACAGCACTATTTGACTTGTTATTGAATCATTACACTGAAACAGTAATACTAGAAAAGAAACAGAATAGAAAGTCATCTATTCTTGTGAATGCAAGTGACAAAAAATTCCTGCTTTGACCTTTCGTGATATTCAAATTTTATATGAGTGAAGTGCAAAGGAAAGTTTGAGCTATTTGACTAAATGATAGTGGTCTGTAAGGCTTGTTTCAAACACATAGGAGCAACATTCATATCTGCATACATACATGAGCTTGACTTTGCCATTGTAAGTGCTGAAGATAATAAAATCATCAACTGTTTGGTTCTGGAAATTTGGTCTTTGAAATCACGAAACGGTTTTAGCTTTCAGCTTAAATAAACATTAATTAGAAAAACATGTAAATATAAACACTAGTAATGAAGTTGTTACTCCAAGTTCTGTTTCTGTGATGTTCTTAAATTTACACTATCTGGGCTAGTTCGCTTCTCTAGTCACGATGCAATGGAGGGCAGTTTATCTTGGACTTACCCTAATATTTGTCTTCTACACTACAGAGTCGATTGTAGCACATACAACAGATTAATGGATAAATCGTTAAGCTATCCCAATGATGCTTAGTCTTCTTATCATTACTTTAGTGTCCCGTACTTCTCCTTTGTGGTATGCATCACAGCTGTAATCATATATCTGTGCATTTCTCATGTACTTAATGTACTCCCTATAACACCATAAATTCCATGACACTGGAAGCTACACGACTAATCTTCTCTGTATTTACTGTCTAGCGACATAATGTCTAGAGCAGAATAAGCCCAAAATAAATATTTGTTGAATGAATGAAGAAGGCAATTCTGGGTGGTGTCCTCCCAATTCTGCGTAAATGTATGAGACTTCTACAGTAGTTAGGTGGGAGATGTAGAATAAGTTGCTGTTTCCCCAAATTGCTTACTTTTGAAAATACAGATCATCAGGCGCTTCCCATGGAGATATTTTTCCACATATAAGACGCCCCCCATGTAAAAGATGACCCCTACTTTTCTAATCCAACATTAAGAAATCGAACCATGTGTTATGCCCATGTAAAAGACAGTGCCCCAATTATTGGTCTAACAATTTTAGACAAAAGTATCATCTTATACACGAAAAAAAAATATGGTAATTCAAAAGGTTTGGCATTGAACGCAAGCATCAGAGTTTTAAAGAAGCTCCCACAGGTACTAGCAAATTTGGGAGATAACATATTAAGGGTTTATACCACCTTAGATCCATAATTCTAGAATGTTCCTCTCTGTTCACTGATCTCAGGGCCTCTAGAATACTCATAATTTTCATGCATTTTATAATAAAAGAAATGTAGCTACCATTATACTTCTTTGTTCTACCCACTTGCAGTTTCCTCGTTTAACATTTGTAATTTGTCAAACTGAAGAGCTCTGGGTGGCACTTTGGCTTAAGCATGAAATTTAATCTAATGATTGATGTGCCTGGTCTTTGGAGAAAGACACTTGCAGCCAGTGGGACAGGAAATCCTGTTTCAACAGCATGCATCAACATGGAGATGTATGCTTTGGAGGAGCTATGTTTAACCACACGGTCTGGCTCAATACAATTGACTTCATCCCCGAATAGTAAAGTGGAGTCTGATGGGTTTAAACCTGCTGGTGAATCCCCCACCTCTCTAGCCAAGTAGTTGGTTGAGGATAGGACACTGAACCTAAGCACAGCCAATGAAGCACAGGACATGTTTTTGGGGGCTTCTGGGAATGAACAGTGTGTCTCTTCCATGGAGGCTACTAAAGAAACCTTTCTTTTCCTTACTAATGAATGAGAAGATCTAAGGTCAAGAGTTGCTGGGGCCGTTTTGAGACTGTGAGGCAACTGAGGGCTAGGAGTTGCCCTAAGTGAAGTCTGAAAATAAAGTCAATAAGGACAGAGAAAATGAGATTAAATCAGTCCTTGACAGTATCGCTTGATTTTCCAAGTTAAACCTCAATTACAACCAGCCCCAACTTGCCTTTTCACCTGTGTTACCTTAGAACTCTTCTCTGTTGTTACAGTCAGTTTGAGCCGGTCTCAGACACTTGAAATTTAAAGATTGCTAACAGTTGTAAGATCCGTGACTGTATCAGAACGTAACCCTCAGCGGTCCTGGAGGGAGGAGACAGAAGATCTGGGAAGTTGTCAATGGAACCAAAGACGTGAATACATGCTAGCACGCTTTCCTGAAATAGCATGGTTTTCACGTAAGAAGCAAAAACATCCCTTCATAAGGAACCCCGGTAACCGCTTTGTTCTAAACTAGAAATGCATAAACATAACCTAGCCAAATATTTCTTTCTGATATGCCAATTCATTATGTGAAATCTCACAATAATACAAAACATTGAAATTACATTTCATTATGTATTTCACTAACTGCCTTTATTGCAACTACATGAAATCAGGATTTTCCCAGAAAATTCAGGGCATATGGTGGCCATATCTAGGGAACATCCACCTTGTTTTATTGGAATAAATTATTCTTAAAATGAACACACTGATAGAAACGCTGTTACCAGGCTGCAGGTCATAAAGACAAAAAGAGCTAACCCGACCTCTCAGTACTGAATTGGCAAGTGACACCACACAGTTCTGCACACGATAGGTACGCAATGAATATATTTGAGTGACAAGAACCCTGCTAGGACTAGCGGTGAGCTATTTAAGCCCTGCTGTTTCTCGCGAACTTTGCCAGCCTTGGCTGCAGAGTGAGGATTCTGAAATCATTACCAGACCTCAAGCTACAGCTCCTCTTCCTCCACTTCGAACATTCAGAAGTGCTGCGGTCAGGCGCTGAGCTCCGCTCTGTGACTGGTAGATGCACACAGTCCGAAGAAAACATCTTTGTACTGGATTACCTGTTGAGGATAATCATTTCACTGTGCTTGTGTCAACAGGCTTGTTACAGTGGAATCTGTAAAAACATCCACTAAACTGTAAAATGATCGTCTTGTATTGAAATTGACCTGCTTTTCACCTATGTGTTTTAGGCATCTGGCAGCTAAAAATTCTGCTGTATAACACAAATAAAAGTAGATAAAAACAGATAAAAATTAAAATGAAGTCTTTCAATGTCTGGAAGAGACTAAGAGAAACAAAATAGAGACAGACCACCTTTGAAAATCCAAATTACAAAGGTTTCTTTAAAATATTATAAAGGGGAAGCCAAGATGGCTCAGCCAGTTAAGCATTCGCTTTACAGCCCTGGGGACCGTGGATCAAGTCCCTGCCCCAGCCCGTATGAACCCATATGCTGAACTGGAGTGTGCTTCCCACGTGGGAGGCCCCAGCCCAGTTTCCGCCCTGTACTCACACACCCTCCACCTGTGTGGAACAAGACAACCATGTTGAAAAACAATGACATACAATTATGGAGACTACTCTGGGCCCTCCCCCTTCTCTCTGTTTTTGTCTCTCTCTGTCTCTGTCAAAAACAATCAAATAAATCTTTAAAAATAAAATATTGTGAAATATATGTGCCTATGTATTCACATGTTATACACACACACATTTCAAATTAATCTCAGGCATTAGTCCACAAAAGGTAGCAAAGTTTACCTTTCATAAAATAAACCAATTCAATTAGGGAGAGAAGCAATTATATTTCCAGAAATAAAACCATGTACTGTGGCTTTGCAGAAGAATCATTGGTATGTATACTCCTACTATGTAACCTTCACCACTACGTAAATGACAAAAGATCACATTTTCTAGAATAACCAAACTTAGCATCTCATGTCCCCACCTGACCATGAAAAAACTCAGTGCCCCACTCACCACAAACTATCCTTGGTCACTTCTCAACACTTCTCTTTCCATGTCCCATAAAACTATTTTCTTTTTTTGAGCTTTTTTTTTATTTGTTCCCTCCAGAATTTTGACGGAAATAGGAGTAACTACCATTTATTGACCATTTATTATGAACTAAGAAGTGTACTAAGTAGTACACACACACTTTCTCAGTTTATCCTAACAAATAGATAAGTGCTTTGTTTAGTTATTCTATGAGTAGAGAAACTGAGGCTCAAGTTCATGAGCTAATAAATGGCAGAGTCAGAACTCTAGTTGAATTTTAACAGTCTGTCTAATTCCAAAACCCCTGCTTTATACCATTAAATAATGGGTCATTAATTACTACCTTTGGATTTCCTGAGTTAATTTTAAAATTTCCTCAATACTTGTAAGGTAATATATCCCACTCATATAACCTGGTTCTGATATATTTATACTGAAATTCTTCTGATAAACAACCTAAGTTTAAAGGAAAAGGTAAAATGCAGCAAACAATATTTGTATGACTTGTGGGTTTTGGAAGTAATCAGTTATAATTAGACAGAATCTGGTGGTTCAGACTCCAAGAGAACACAGTGAACTCGATTTTGCCCATTTTGGTTGTTTCACCAGACTTTATATTTGATTCCATCTGAAACTCATCAGTGCTATATTCAGGGCATTTCTTTTTATCTGCCAACTCCAAGCCATGTTTTCACTTTGTGCTTTTCCTGTTACAAATATTTTTTTGTTCGTTTGTTTTTGACAAAGAGACAGAGAGAGACAGAGAGAGGGGATAGGACCCAAAGCAGTCTCCATAGTTGTACGTCATTACGGTAGTTTTTTATATGGTTTCACTCCACAGGTGGGTGTGAGGCTGTGCAGGGCAGGAACCGGGCCAGGGACCTCAGGTACCCAGCATGCTGAGGATCTCCTACATGGAATGGAAAACTCACCCCAGTGAGAACCAAACTGGGGGCACACTCCAGTTCAGCACATGGGTCCGCACAGGCCGGGACTGGACCGGGACTTGATCCTCTGACCCTGGGGCTGCAAGACGAGCACTCAACCCGCTGAGCCATCCGGCTTCCCCTCCTGTTACAAATATTAATGATTTTGGAAGACAGAGACTATGATGGAGGTCTTCTGAATATTTGTATGACTGTATTACTTCAGATTGTTTTTATAGTCTTCTCTCTGCAGAACCAATTTTTCTTTCCTCCATTCTCTTATTTCTTCTCTGCTTCATCCTTCCATAAATGTCCCATACCACCCATTCTTTGTATGGTCAAGGTCATTTCTCTTTTTTTCTTAAAGTGAGACACATGGTCATGGTATGAAAGATCTATAGATATCATACTTTGATCAACTTGGGGAGATACAAAGGGAGAGAGAGAGGAGAGTGAAGAGGGGAGAAAGAAATATAGAAAGAGAAAGGAGAGAGAGGGAGATAGAGAGAGTGGGAGAGAGCTTCTCACTGACTTTAAGACGTAATTTTTTCACATTTCAGCATTCATGAGGTCAGGTCTGATACAATTGGCTCCTTTGATTTGATGAAGTACAATAAATACAACCACTTTCATGACAGTGGTATGTTTTCTACAAATTCAAGCACTACTGTGTTTTTTTTTTAATTTCTCTCAAATACACCAATTTAGAGTCTATCTTTAAAATTCGCAGACACCTTTCCTTGTTTTCTCTTTTCATGTTCCATGCAAAATGATATGAGATCTGAACTCCATAATTATAGAGGTTCTTTCTCCTATATCCTAATTCAATCATTTTTAGGAAATATAAATCAATCCTCTTTCTCAAGTCAAACTCCAAGATGTGTTGTTGATTTTTTCCAGGCCTTTTCAAATATACTTGCCTCTCTCTTCTTTCCTTCCCCAACCCCTCCTTCACCCTCTGGTATGTGACAAGGTGCTACGTAGTGTAAATCAAGGTTGCTGGAGCAGTACTAGCAGGCTCTAGCGTCAGCATGTGTGCTAGATGTACATATTTTATTATTACCTTTCCTCCACAGCCAAGACTGTCAGAAGAAACATGGTATTTTTTACAGCTTTCTGCTAAGTGTCAGGCTTTGCACTTCAGAAATATTTGATAAGTGGAGCATAAGTTGCAGGAGCACATCCATGCGAAAGGCAGATAGATACACAATGTAACTTCAACTCTCCCATTAACTTTTTCAGTTCCCTGCAGAAGTTGTTTCTGTCCATATTTTTACTTCAGCTGGGCTGAGTGGGAGAAAGAACTCAAAGGGAGGTCGAAGCAGATGGTTGTCACAAACTGCATACGGCAATTGAGAATTAGTGTGCAAGCATATGCAACCTGGTACAGTATGAAACATTCCAGCATATGAGTGCCGAAATAAATCAAGCCTGGAGAAGATCGGGATGATCAAAAGATGAGCTCTTCTTTCCCTGCTACATATGTATATTTAGGCCTTCGGAATTCATGAGGCTGTGTTCTCTGTTTTCAGTAGGCAAGTTAACACCTAAATTGAGCAGATTCGTTAAGATTCTGGTATCTTGCCTTTTCCTCTCATCTACAGTGTGCTTTCTGAAAAGAAATATTTCTGAACATATTCTGTATCCTTTGCATATAAAGAGGATTGGAGATCGTGGCATCAACTTGCCTGGACACATTAAATCATCATCATAATTACTAATCAGATATAACAGCTCACATTTACTTCCCAGTTTATTAATAACAACCACGTACCAGGCACAAACAGTTTACATTCAACTTCCATGTACAGTTTTTGACTACTCCTGGCCCTCCTGGTGACCATTTTGCTGGGAGGAATTTATTCACAAACATGCACTCTCAAGTGTTTTTTCCAGTAAGAACAGTGACGAAGAGACATGTACCAACAGTAGTTAACAGCAAGTAGGGCCAAATTCACAGCCTGGCAGTGCTTACAGAGGCAACAGTAGGGAGACGCAGTTCTGCCCCAATGTCTTCTGTCATTATAAATAACTGATCATCGTCCTCATCTGTACGCTTGTGAATCCCAGGTAGAGAGGGTGAAACGAGTCTTCTTCCCACCAGTTTACAAAAGAGGAAACAGAGAAGAGCTGAATGGTCACCCTCTTCTCCGCAGCACAAAGGCCGATGCTGCGGTCAGCCTCGGTCCTGTCATTCTTCCCCGGTGGGCGTGGCTTCCCCTAAGGCCAGGCCTGGTTGACCAGAGAGAGGCCCAGGTGCTGCCGCTCCTGCCTGGACTTGCCCTCCAATGAGTTTAAAAGAAGTGACGGTTGTTTTCATCAAGGTCCTTCCTGCCATGGCCTGTCACCTTCCCACCAGTCCTTCCTTGTTAGAGGCGAAAGAAATGCAAGATGCGAAAGGAAGAGAGAAGGGGGAAGTGATAGGTATTGGCTCAAGCATAGATATGGAATTACATATTGGTAGACCAAAACACAAATCAACTTCAAGCTATGGGAGTCCACCAACATGCACATAAATCATTTATAACGATAATCCAACACGAGGTCCAAATCTCATTAAAGTATATGAATCCTTAATCTATTTTGGCAAAAAAGCGCCAATCCGCATTTTTTTCTTTTTATCATAAATTACAGTTCTGTGGCACCGTGCAAATATTACCAAGCTGTAAGACAGCTGTGCTCCATTAAAATGTGTAATGGTCGCTGATTTCTTACAGCACATGGTCATCAGCCTGAATCTACAGCCAGTAATTAGGAAGATGAAATGTTTAATTGTGCTTTAATTTTGATAAAATTTATCTGTCACACATCCCGCAGCCGAGCATTATGCTCACAAATCAATGTCATTGGGCCGAGCAGGAACTCAAGCACCAGACTCTTGTCCCTGACACGTTCATTTGAATATGTAACGGCTCTCCATGAGCAACCAGCCTAAGGAAGAAAGTGGAACTTTCCCTGTTGACATGGTTCCAGTGAGGTATGACCTGTTACTTCCTGTAAGGAAAAATGGGGCTCGAAAGTAATTCTGCTCTCATCTTTTCACTCCCATGTCTACTTCTAGCTCTGATCAGGTAAAGAAAGGCAACCTCTCAGGGTCTCCTTATTTAAAATCTTAAAATCTATTCTTGCAGGAAGAACAGATAGATGGACGAGAGAGGAGAAGAAGAGGAAAATAAATAGAATTTAGTAATGTCCTTTTTTAAGTCCTATATCCTAATATCCTTATTTAGGGATGTTCAGGGAAGAAGGAGAGAGTTATGTCTTTTCACTGAGTAGCTAAATATTCATGGAGTCAGAGAATGTTAGAACGTTCGTGATGAAACTCATCTCATTTTATATACAAGGAAGTAGAAGACCAGAGACAGTGTGCCCAGGGGCCTGTGGACCATCCAAAAGGGTTCAGCATATCACTTGTAGTCACAGTTGAGATAACCTACATTTTACAGGAAGCCTCACGATCCTTTAACAATGTTTACACATCATAATGTTGAGTTCATTTTTCAGATGGCAAGAAATATTTTTTTAAGCACAGGGATGTTGTATAAGTATGAATCCCTCCCAATACTGCAAATTCCTCTGTCATATTTTCCCCACAAAATGAATCCGTGCTCATCTTTCTCACCCACCATAGCCATGGCTCATTATCCAAGAGAACTCAACGAGCATATGTAGGCATGTACTTTACATCTTTATTTTATGTAGCCCTGGAAATAAAAATAATTGAGGGAGTCATGGCAAAGATTGTGAACAGGGTTGGGAAGTGGGTGGGGAAACAAAGGGCAGCCACTTGAGAGCAAGCTGGACTGTTGGAGGGCATGAAGTGGCCCAGAACATGGGAAAATGGTGAGTGTCCAAATGCTAGGCCACTTCTCTCAGGTCAGAGAGTTAGATTCTCAATATGGTTGTAAAACGTTCTTAATAGGCCAAAATTTTTCCAAAGGACACCAGGAAGTTTTCTAGGGCCACTCATTCCTCACAAGGTAATTAATAAGCCAGCTGAAGATGCAGAACATGCCAACTTTACTGTAAAAGAAGTCTCAAAATCAGGAATAATTTTAGAAGAGTCTTCAGGGAGAGCCAAATGGCATTAAGCTGTAGCCTGCTAACAAGAAGACTCATTAAAATACTTTTCTAAACTTAGCCATGGAAATAAGTCCAAGCTAAAGATACCATATTCCCCATTCCCTTTCGTACTATTTTCATGGGCAGATATATTCAGAGATTGAATAAAAGGGTGATATTCTAGTAAGAGAGTTGTATTTCATCCTACTAGCATACCACACAGAAGTAGGAATAGCTAAGAGAGACAAATGGCATAGAGAATTATACCATATAAGTGGCGTTTTGCTTCTCGTTCCGACAAATTGCTTTCACATCCATTGTCTTATCTGGGGCTTAGAGAGGTTAAATGTGTCCTATGATCATCCAAGAAAGATTAAAGTCCGTGCGTTGGATACTGGGGACAAGGTCACTCACCAGCCATTCTAACCTGTTCTAGTGGGCCTCCCGCTTATGCTGAAAACACCTTTTCCCAGCCTCCTTCGAAAAGAGGCTTCTGCATATGATTTAGGCACAGCTGTTCAGATGCACTGAGGTGAGATTTTCATTGAGTTGAAGGTTCAGGAAGAGAGAAGGAGGGTACAGAGTGTCTATTCGGTAGACAGCAGATTGTAACAGAAGCATCAGGATTTTGGAGTCAGCAGTCATGGTGACAACTTCCTGATTTCCCAAGCGTTTTTCTAATTCAGCAACTTCCTGCTCAGGGTAGAGGTGGCTTCCTGATTCTGCAGATCCTTCTGCCTGGTAGGGGAGCAGCTGTCTCATTTGTGCCATTCTGCAGTGTTGAGGGGGACTTCCTTCCTTTCTGCCTCAGGTAGCTAACGTGAATTCTGTGGGCTACAACTAAGAACGTCTATCACTATACCCAACTTGCATGATCCCAACCTAGCACTTTCTTTTTTCCCCCACCACTTCTTACCACAAGATGAAGGAAAATGCAAACTATGTATCTGGTTTAGAATTATAAAAGGCCTATTGACCTTGCAACCTATGTTTAAGTTATTTTAGTATGATGTGGTAGAGATAGCAATAGACTAATTAGGCAGGAAGACTGGATTCTAGTCCCAGGTCTGACTCTATGACTTGGGCCACATCAATACCTCTACTGGCATAGTGCCTTTATCTTAAAAGTAACTTGCAGAGTAAAATCAATGGCTTCTATGGTCCTTCATAGTTCCAATATACTGAGATCCTCTAAGGATCGTGTACAAATACATTTATCAGTTTTGCTATCAAAGCATTAAACAGTAAGTGTTTTCACTGGAAGTAAAATTTTCTTTTGTTAAATGTGGTAACATGTAACTGTGCTGCTCTTATGTAAAACGGTTCATTTGTCTTAGATGGAATGTACATGACCTACTGATGCTGTTTTGGGGGGGAAATTGATATACTATATATTTGTTCTACCTTGACTATCTCATTTGGCTAGAACCACACATTCATGTGCCAGTGTATAATCTGACCCATATAATTACACCTCAAAAATACAGAAAATATTTCACATATTCATTTTCTATCATATCTTATCAACACTGTTAAATGAGCTTTTCCCACTTCCTTACCAAACCTTACACTCTACAGAACATGCGTGTGTCAAAATGTGCAGTGATAGAAAAGTAAGTGAATTCAGTAAACTCATTCAAATGGAACTTTATTCAATCAGCTCCTAACTATGGAACAAGCCTTTGTTTATTTTCACATGCTTAGTGGACGTCTACTCTGTGCTAGGCAGAATGTTTGGTATTGCAATAGGAAGGGCACAGTCCCCACCCTACAAAACTCACAACCTAGAGGAAAAGAAAGACCAATAGAATAAAGTTGCGATTTAGGATGATGAGTGATATGATAGCTACAGGACTGGGGGTGTTGAGGTTGTGTGGGAGGGGCCTACAGTGAAGGCTGAGAAGTGCTGTCAGAGAAGGAGAGTTGATAGAAGACCAGCCTATGAGAGGCATAAATGGGCATTTTAGAGGTCATGGCATATTAGGAACAATGCATCACTCCAAGTGGGAACGTATCAACCAAAATATTAATTTTGGTTGCTGTTTTCTGGGGAGTGAAGAGTACACTGACTAAACTAACTGCCTGCCCAACCCTTGGACTTTTCACGGTCTTCCATGATACCACTGCTAGGGCACAGACATCGAATATTCTGGAGATGACAACTTGATAAAAATATTTTCTGTGACACACATAATATAGCATGTTTTTATTGAAATTATTATTTTAAAACACAAAGTAGTGAATAGCATTAATGAAGAATGTCATATATTTGTGTTAAAAATGTTAATATATATTTTAAAACTTCTTTTTATTAGAAGTGCATTGTAGATTCAGGACAGAAATTAAATTAATCAGGAAGGGTGAGGTAGGCTAAATAAGCCCCCCACTCCCACCCCCGATAATCTAGGTTGTAATTCCTGAAACCTGTGTGAGTGTTACCTAATATGGCAAAACAGACTCTGCAAGTGTGATTAAGGATCTTAAAATGGAGAGATTATCCTGGGTTATCTGAGTGAAATGTAAATCTAATCATTAATTTTCTTGTAAGAGAGGTAGAGGGAGATCTGACTACAAAAGACAATGTGATGGCAGAAGCAAGATGCCACATTATTGGCTTTGAAGATGAAGGAGGACAGGAACCAGAGAATGCAGGCAGTCTGTGGAAGCTAGAAGAAGCAAGGAATAAATTCTCTTGGAGATCCAAGAAGGAACTAGCCTTGTGACACCTTGGCTTTAGCCCAGTGAGATTAACTGCAGATTTTTGACCTCCAGAACTGTAAGAGAATGAATGTGTGTTGTTTGAAGTCACTTAACTTTGTGGTAGTTTGTTATAGTGTCAACAGCAAACTAATACATAGAGCAAATGAATAATTCTATAAAATTTCCAAACATGAGGGTATGCCGGGATATTTCAGCAGTTAAACATTTGCCTTGCAATCACAAGGTCCCAGGTTTGATTCCTGCCCGGGCCCATGCAAACTGTGACACAACTGGTAACCGCAGAGATAGCTCCAAGGTGAAGGCTCTCGCCTCCCATTCCTGAAGCCCCTGGTTCTATTCTTGCCCGGCACAGCCCCACATCCACCTGTGTGGAATGAAACTATGTCACAACTAATGATGTTCAACTATGGAGACAGCTCTGGGCCCTCCACACTTTTCCCTCTCTTTCTCTTTCTCTCTTACCTTCTCTCAAACAATAAAATAAATTAAATAAAAAATGTCCAAACATGAGAACTGGAACAGATATATTACAGGAAAATCATTACTCATAGGCTAGGATTCCTTAAATAAAGTATATACCATATTTCAAATTTTAACCATGCTCCACAATTCATTCTTACAAAAATTAACAAAACATTGGATTTTGTAAAACAGCATACCAAATTAGTGCACAAAGTTCCAAAAAGAAGACAGAGAATAAGGGATGGGAAAATAGTATTTGAATACCATAATTTATTCAACAGGCTGTCTCATTCACTAAATCTGTTGAGAAATTAAGTTAAAGGCTAGCAATAAGGTATTGTTTAAATATTTATAATTATTTTCCTTGTAAGAGGAGTCCTCTTAAAGTGATTCATTCAATAAACACTTATTAACTTAGTCTTGGGGAATTTAAATAGTCTCAAGCTTCTTTAAAAAGTTCACATTCTGCAACACTAGACCAAAAAAAAAAAAAATTCAATAAGTTTCAATGTTGTGAACGTTATGTAGCAGTATATACAGTGAGAATAGAGTAAAAGAGTGGCATTATTATGTTACACTCAGATATTCAAATAATTAACTCCATGTTCTAATGGAGAATTTTGATGTGGGAAATTGCTCCATCCTGCCAGAATATCGCTTTTTAAATACTAAAGTAACTTAAGCAGTGATGTCACTAAATTAATGTTACATCATCTTCTTCCTGGCTCATAGGCACAGCAGTTTGGAAAATGGAACATATAAAATGATAAAGAAGGGGAAAGCCGGGACGGCTCAGCGGGTTGAGCGCTCGCTTTGAGGCCATGAGGACCGAGGATCGAATCCCGGCTCCGGCCCAGGCAGGACCCACGTGCTGAACTGGGGAGTTCCCACAGTTTGGTTCTCTAACTGTCTCTGTCTCTGTCTCTCTCTCTATCTGTCAAAAAGTAAAATAGAAATAACTATGCAC
>PVKE010003217.1:0-74286 GCA_004027555.1 Craseonycteris thonglongyai
CAGTGCATAGTTATTTCTATTTTACTTTTTGACAGATAGAGAGAGAGACAGAGACAGAGACAGTTAGAGAACCGAACTGTGGGAACTCCCCAGTTCAGCACGTGGGTCCTGCCTGGGCCGGAGCCGGGATTCGATCCTCGGTCCTCATGGCCTCAAAGCGAGCGCTCAACCCGCTGAGCCGTCCCGGCTTTCCCCCCCTGTAATTCTTTTATTGTGATTCCATACAGGATTTATGTATACATTGTTACTTTTTAAGAACTGGTAATATATTTACTTGAAACTTGCTAAATTTAAATTTAAATTTTAGATTATAAAATTTTCAAGTATACAGAAAAGTACATGTACCTACTATGCAGATTTAATGTATTTTGATAGATTTCCTTCAGATTCTTAAAAAAAAATACAGGTAAAGTTGCAGGCAACCCCTACTTCTCAATCTCCTTTGCCTCCTTCCTTTCCCAGGTGTAACATTATCTGAAGTTGTTTGTATTTTTCCTACCCATGTGTTTATATTTTACCATTTATGTAATAATATGTTTTATATATTTGAAACTTACTTTATAAGTAAGTATTGCAGCTGTTATTGAGCATGCTTTTTAAATGATCAAACAGCATCCCTTTGTTACTGTTGATTCCAACAAACCAATCCGAGAGTTGATTGCAGAGGCAAAGGCTGAAGTAACAGAAGAAGTTGAAGATGGCAAAGAGGAGGAGGAAGACGATGAAACAGAAAATTCTCTGGTTAGTATATAGAAAGAAATTTGATTTGGGTAATTTGTAGAGTTGGGTTTTGAGGTATGATTGCACCTGTATCTGAGGATTCATTGATGGTAGCAGTACAAAACCGTTAATTTCAGAGGTGAAAATTAATAGCAGGTTTGCTTTTACTACCCATTTTTGTCATATTTATTATGTGAAGATTTGTCAGTTCTTTAAATTATTTTTATAACTTAACAGATTTTACTGAGTAAAGATTAAATTATGTATATATGAATTAAGTAATTTAAAAAACATGTTTTGAAAACATTGTTTTAGTGATCTTGAAGTTACGTTTTAACACTAAATATGTATAAAATCTTTTTTAGCCAGTACCTGCAAGTAAGCGTGCCTCCTCTGACCTTAGTATTGCCAGCTCGGAAGAAGATAAACTTTCACAAAATGCTTGCATTTTGGAATCTGTCTCAGAAAAAACAGAGCGTAATACTCCTGAAGATAAACTTAATAACAGAGGTCTTCATGAAAAGCCCTCCACTGGTGAGCCTGAAAAAGCTGCTGAGGGTATTGGGCATGTTAATGATACTCATTCTGAAGCTATGGCTGAACTCTGTAGTAGAACAACAGTAATCAAGGAAAATGAGAGAGAGGAGAAAAGACCCAAGCTTGAAAATCTGCCCAACACTGAAGACCAAGAAACAGTAGACATTAATTTGGTCAATGAAGGAAAAGAGAATAATATAATGATAACTTTAGAAACAAATGTTGAACAGAATCTAAAACGTGAGGAAGAAAGGGATCAGGAAAAGCAACAAATATTTGAAGATAAGGTAATAAAATCTGAAGAAATTAAAGATACTACTCTTCAAACAATGGATTTAGTTTCTCAAGAGACTGGAGAAAAAGAGGCAGATAGCCAGGCAATTAACAATGAAGTTGTTAATTTGGGAAAAGATGAGGAAACTCAAAAAGATGTGATCAATGATACAAGCAATGCAATAGGAACAAATGCAGTAGATAATGCTCAGAAGACAATTGAAAACAATGCTGAGGATGCTCAGAGTAATGGTGGGAAAGAAATAATTGAAGAAGGGCAGGAATTACTAAGTAAACCCATACAGGGTCCTGAGGTTGGTGGTAATGAGGAAGTTCCTATTAAAGAAATAGTTGAAATTAAAGAAATAGATAAAAACTCTGTAGAAGAGAAAGATGAGAAACACTTAATCAACAGTTCCAAGAACATAGTGGAGACCAATGAGGAACCCCGGACAAATGAAGTTGACAT
Organism: Craseonycteris thonglongyai; assembly: GCA_004027555.1. Taxonomy (NCBI): domain Eukaryota; kingdom Metazoa; phylum Chordata; class Mammalia; order Chiroptera; family Craseonycteridae; genus Craseonycteris; species Craseonycteris thonglongyai. The sequence goes on from PVKE010003217.1 coordinate 2,000, forward strand.
TACTGAGTCAAGTAGCACTGAGGACGTAGAGGTTAGAAATGCAGTGATTCATTCTGATCAGAAGGCTTTAGGAAGTGAAATGCGGGATGCTCATGAAGCCACTACTCAGACAGATACAGAGCAAAAAGAAATTCCATGTGAAGTGCCAATTAAAACAGAACCTGAATTTGCTGCTGCTTCACAGCCCAGTGAACCTCAGTCTCTTCTAGTACCCAGTATTAATATCAATTCTGAAGATGCAGAAAATAAAGGGGATATAAGTGCTTTATCAAAAACTGAATCCGCGTTGCTACCAGAATCTGAGAATCAAAAAGAAAATGATACTGATTCAGGCACTGGTTCCACTGCTGATAATAGCAGCATTGACTTGAATTTATCCATCTCTAGCTTCCTGAGCAAAACTAAAGACAGTGGATCAATATCTTTACAAGTAAGTGTACATGGGTCCTTGTTTGGATTTTTCTTTGTTGTTTTGGCAGTTTATAGTTTATGTGAAATTGATGTCTTGAAAATAAAATAGCACTAATTTAGTGCAATATTAACCCTATAAAAACTTTAAGGCCTATGAAAGCAAATAACTAAAAAGAACTAAGGGGACAGGTTCTGGATATGACCTTTACATTTTTTTTGGTAGTAACAACTTATTTTTGACAATTTGATATCAACATTATAGGTACTATTTTAGCAAGAATCAATAATATTTGAGAGATTTGAAAACTAAAAGAATGATGTTTCTTAAAGCACATTTAAGGTATAAATAGCATTTTATTTACCACTGGCCCATACAGATGAGCACTGTTGCTTCCTCAATCATAGCCATCACTGCTGTCATGAGAACCATCGTGGGAAAACAAACAGAACCAAAAACATTCTTGGGGCCCAAGAATCAGTATTTGTAATAAAAGAGCCCATGAAATTCAGATTCACATGAGCCATGGACTAATTAAATACTTGGGGTTGACAGGTAGCAGAAGACTGAAAAATAGAAACAACTTAGGAAAACTGACCTTCAGGACAGGATTCCAGAGCGTGACTGATCAGCCTGCCTGTCTGCCCCAAATTATTGTCTTGCCTAGAGTGTCTTCAGTTTTCAGTTTATTGTATTTCACTGACTGAAATTCTATTAATCTGAAGTTCTTTGATGGACTGAATAATTAGCCTTTTTTTTAAACATGCAAATGCTGCTATGAGAAGTCAGGTGATATTTGTTACAGATACTTTAGTACAGGGGTGTCCAACCTTTTGGCTTCCCTGGGCCACATTGGAAGAATTGTTTTGGGCCACACATAAAATACACTAATGATAACTGATTAGTTTTTAAAATTCAAAAACTCAGCGTTTTAAGAAAGTTTACAAATTTGTGTTGAGCCGCATGAAAGTCACAGGTTGGAGAAGCTTGCTTTAGTAGGAACTGCAGAAATGGAAAGTTTTGAGGCACGCCCACTTTAGATTTTAGAGGAAGCTTGGATGGGTAGTGTGTGTTAGTCCTGGGCTTAGGGAGAGGAGTGTGAGGATACTGGGAATAGAACTATAAGAGGTTGCAAAAAGGTGACTGGAAAGTGCTCAAGACAAAACTTAAAATTCAAGTGTATTTTCAGATTAGCATTTTCACAGTGCACTTTTGCTTTCTCTGCTTTCTATCCCTTTCCCCTATATCACAACCAAGTAATTATCTGTTCTCAATACTTATAATTTATGTTTACCCCAGGTATTTGTGTGTGATACTTCTGTTATTTCTATTTGCATTTAAAAAGCATTTGGATACCAATTGAAGATGAGGAATGGTTTTAATAAAGAATTGTAGGCAATAGCTAGCAGGCAAATCTAGTATTTTTGAGATACAGTGTAAGTGCTTATCTTTATAGTTACTAAAGTCACACATTCATCTCTGGCCCTATGATGGAGGAGGACTGTTGATACAGTTGCCCATAAAATGGATTTTGATTCCCAACCGTGGCAGTGTTTAAAAATTACCTGGCAATCTTTTTCAAAATACAAATTTCCAGCAACCCTCAGACTATTGATTTAGAGTCATTAAAGGATGAGCCCCAGGAATTCATTTCTAAGTGTTTTGTTTGTGGTTCTGAAACTGAAAAGCAGAGGTATCTGAGAGCCTAAAAGGTGAAAAGAAGGAAAAAATGGTTAATATGTAAAAGTTATACTAATTAGTCATTTATGTGACTTGCTCATTACCATCGTGCCTGATTATGATGTGGTATCAAAAATTATACATGCAATCATTAAAATGTAATTTCACTTGAAAAAATTTTGATTTCATCTGTAAAGTCATGTGAAACTCAGATGAGGTTTAAGATGATATATCTGGTTCCACAGGTGACTCATATTGCTTTATATTCTTTCTATGTGTTGTCTTCATGGCTGTTCAGTTTTGTTTTGTTTTTTTAGAAGAAAATGTTTTCTCTCTCTGGTATTAATATAAAGCCTAACTAAAACAAAATCTCACTCAGGAAACAAGAAAACAAAAGAAAACATTGAAGAAAACACGAAAATTTGTTGTTGATGGTGTAGAAGTGAGTGTAACAACATCAAAGATAGTTACAGATAGTGATTCCAAAACTGAAGAATTGAGGTTTCTTAGGTGAGTAGAAAAACAACATAATTAAAACTGGTTTTGTCACTTCTTTTCAGTCTGTGCAAAGTCTGAAGACTAAAATGAATAAAGTTTTAGGTAATTTTGAATTATTTTATTTTCCATTTGAAAAAAAGTGATTTTTAGGGGGAAGCCGGGATAGCTCAGTGGGTTGAGCGCTCACTTTGCAGCGCCGGGGACCAGGGATCGAATCTCGGCCCCGGCCCGTGCAGAACCATGTGCTGAACTGGGAGCTCCCCCAGTTCAGTTCTCTCTCTGTCTGTCATAAATAAATAAATAAATATGTATATATATTTTTTAAAAAAATGATTTTTAAAAAAGACGTATTGTTTTTGACAGAAAGAGACAGAGAAGGGGGAGGGCCTAGAGCAGTCTCCATAGTTCTGTCATCAGTTTTTGACATGGTTTTGTTCCATACAGGTGGGTGGGGGCCACACAGGACGAAAACTATGCTGGGGGCCTCCTGCATGGAAAGTACACGGGTCCGTGAGCTGGGGCCAGGATTCAATTCTTGGTCCCCGGGGCTACAAAGCAAGCACTGAACCCGCTGAGCCATCCTGGCTTCCCCAAAAAGTTATTTTTAAAGTTATTTTTAAATCATGAATTACTTTAAAGGTGTAATTTTTGCTATATTTCTCTATTAAATTGCTATTAAATTTTATCAGACGTCAGGAACTTCGGGAATTAAGGTTTCTTCAAAAAGAAGAGCAAAGAGCTCAGCAGCAGCTCAATAGCAAACTGCAACAGCAACGAGAACAAATTTTCCGGCGCTTTGAGCAGGAAATGATGGTAAAGTCTTAGATTTTTGTATCATTTTGTTAATAATGACATTTAGTGTAGATAGAACCACTAGCAGGTTTTCGAACTTGTTCTCTGTTTATTAGATTTTTTCTGGCTTTGTGATATTCCCATCACTGACTTACAAAGTGATGGGTATTCTCATTTTACTTTTTAATTAAAGTCTGTCATGAAAACCTGGAGTCATGAAACTAATAGATGGTTTACGGAGTTCTTAGGTATGCCTATCACTGGATAATTTTTCAGTGTTTAGAATTTTACCTCTCAGATTTAGAATCCAAGATTTTAAGCCAATTTAGAGCAGTTGTCTTTCAACCTTGCTGAGTGTTAGAACTTGGGGGCTTTTTCACAACTTCTCTGGCTCCTATAGTTAAGCTTCCACATCTCCATAGATGCTAGAGAAATTGGTGCTGACTAATCAAGAGTAATTATCACCTGAGTCTTTTGATTTTTACTTTGTGTCCAAAGTTGGAAAAGAAATAGTGATACAATATTTTAATAACTTATGTTGAACATCTAACTTAATGTAGGTTAGATAAAAGATCATTTGAAATGTTATAGTAGTCATGCTTTGAATATAGTTCTTTTGCTGTTCTTGTGATTGTAAGTAGCAAGGGTTGTTTCGTGTGAAGTGTGATATTGTTAATTATATTTGTTGGATAATAACTGAAAATTCCTAGGAAAATAATGAACTTTTTGTTCTCATTAAGGATTTTTATAGTACTTGTATTCTATTTTCCAGAGCCTTGTAACAACTGTTTCTTTTACCCCAAGTATTTTTCAGAATGTCTTGTTTTTAATTTTTAAAACACCCTCTGCAAATATTTAACTCTTCCTATTCCAAAATTGCATGTTATTCGGGTTTTATATAAGCAGCAATCTTTTGTTGAAAGAGTATTTTATAATTCTAAAAGATTTCTTTCAATGAAATAGAATGTTTAAGAATCTTAATGAAGAAAAGTAAATCTAAAAATGACAATGGTACATTTTTTAAAATAAACCAGATAAGACCTTTGATTTAAAAAAAAATTTATTGGATAAATATTAAAAATTTTCTTTAGAACTTCATAGTAACTGGATGTTCTTCTGGGTTGTCTAAAATTTTTGAACATTCTAGTACTTGTATAATAGAAAAATGTACAATTGATTCTTGAACAATGCAGTTGTTAGGGGCTCTGATTCCCCCATCCCAGCCACACAGTAGAAATCTGTGTGTAATTTTTAACTCCAAAAACTTAACTATAGTTTTCCCTTGGTATCCATGACCCTCCTCAGATACCGAAATCTGTAGATGTTCAGTCTTTTATATAAAATGGCATAGTACAATGCATATAGTACCGTAGGTCCTCTGCATCTGCGGTTCCCAACCATGGATTGAAAATACTGTTTTCAATCCATAGTTGTTGAATCTGTGGATGAGAAGCCCGGGGGTATGGAGGACCAACTGTATATTTATTGAAGAAAAATCTGTGTATGTAAGTGGACCTATGCAGTTCAATTCAAACCTGTGTTGTTCAAGGGTCAACTGTATTTATTTTCCATGTTAGAAGAAATGAAATGTTCTTTTTGAAAAATTTCATATTTAAGTGTACTTGACTTGTTCAGTATTATGAAGGTTATAGATACAAGGGCTGTCCGGAAAAAAATCAAGCTGTTGTCAATATAACAAGAATGGTCACATGGCTAAATACTTTCCAGACAGCCCTTATATATTGCATCACTAAGTTACAATTCTTGTTATGTTCTTAGTAAACACCTTCATTATAAATGAGATAATATGAGTAATAGAAAAGTTAAATGATCTTGAGCTACACTGCTTTCCAGAGCAAAAAGCGACAATATGACCAAGAAATTGAGAATCTAGAAAAACAGCAGAAACAGACCATTGAACGTCTAGAACAAGAACATACAAATCGCTTGCGAGATGAAGCCAAACGCATTAAAGGAGAACAAGAGAGAGAGTTGTCCAAATTTCAGAATATGTTGAAGAATCGAAAGAAGGAGGTAAGTGTAACTACTGTTTCTAATTAATAAAGCTATTTTTTTAATGCACACATAAGACTGTCTAAGGAATTAGGAATAAAACCTGATTGTTAAATAGCACTCGTTTGTTTTTTTTTTTGTTTTCTTTTTTGGTCTTTCCACCAGTCATGTAAGGTAGTAGTAAGGCCATGTGTTATCACATTTTACTACCAAGAAAACTGGGTTAGTAGAGGTTTGACTGCCCTGTTTAAGTTCACAAACTACCATTAAATGTCTAGCTAAATGTTGGATTAAGTACTCATTTTCCTTCCAATCTATCATTTCTCTTTTTTTATTCTAACATTTAAGGCTATCACAGAAATATTTTTTTAAGAAAAGTTACTATGTTGTTTGCAGGTGGCAATTATAATTCATCTTATTATTTGTGATATTTCATATTTAAAATTTTTTTCTTGATTAGCTTGATTGCCTTTCTTGAACTTGTGCTAAAACAAAAGCAGAGTAACCTGAAATTTGAAATAATATTTATAATTATGTTCATCAAATTGTAAGATACTTTGAAGAATCACATGTGGAAAATAATCTGTGAAGTAATTTGTGTGGAATGAATTTTTTCATTTTTTCTGAAACTGTTTTATATTGTATAAAAAATGTTTTTGATTGAGAAAGAAGATTTTATATTGTAATAGTGTCTCTTTTTCTACCCAAACTAAATAAAATAAAACTAAAAATGCTTTACATATTAGCAATATTCAGAGATAATTTTATGATTTATTCTGTACCTTTAGTGTAGGAGAAGAATTTACCTTTTCATGATTATAAAAGACCCCAGGGACAAAAATTATGACCATTTTTATTAGGGAACCAAAATATCTCAACCAAACTAGAGAATGTGTTTTTACTTTTGTTTCATTTTTCAAATACCCAGGTTCCTTGATTTGAGTATTTAAATTATACAGAAACTTGAACATCATATTGCTGAATTTGAGTGTCTACTTTAAAAAGGATAAAATCAAACATTAATAAATGTGTGTTCTATGATTTTTTTAGGTAAAGATGAATGAAATGGTATGTAATTTTATTTGATGTGGCTACCATTTCTAAAAATTACTGTTTTGTCACTATTCTATTATATTTTCTATAGAATTGTTCTATATCATGAGATATGACTTACTGAGGCTGTATGTTAATTTTCTTGAAACGTTGGGTAATTTTCAATAAGAGGTTATTTTTAAATATCAGATTAAATAAAACAAATTTTACAGGTAGATATGATTTAATCTTAAATTTATAAAAGTCTCTAGTTATTGTTACTGTTTTGAGGTAGAGTTTTAGCCTTCATTGAACATGTTTGAGATCATGATATGCATATTTTAAATAATTTATTATGTATTTTTTTCCTTATCACTAAAATTCTTGCATTTGGGGAATCTTCCTTTTAATGGTGATTTGGTTTCATGAGGAATTACTGATGGCAAATTTTAAATATACTGTGTTAAATCAAAATCAGTCTCTTATACAGATCATCAATAGCATGTGGTGATTGGAATCTGGTTGCTTTTGGTGCTTCTACTTATAAACACATGATTGTTTTTCATAGTTGGATTATAGGTCTATTTTTAGGTGGAATCCATATCTAGAATTTTGAAATGATTAAAAGAAGGTCCTCTCATAATGCAATACATGGACAATGTAATGTAGAATTGTACACCTGGAGCCTATAATTTTTACCAACCAATATCACCCCAATAAATTTAACAATTAATAAAAAAAAGGTGCTCTAAAATATACTTCATTTTATAATATACTTTATCTGGTATAATAAATCAGCACATTAAACTGTTATTTTATGAGTGATTATATTATTGATACTAAAAGTGACAATTAATTAATGTTTAGCTTAAATTGTCAGCAAAGGAGAATGTTACTCTAATCCAACACAACATCATCAAATATGTTCATTTTTATCCCACCGTGTCTAAACTGGTGTGTTTTATGAAAAAAGAAAATGTAGTGTCCCATTAATTTTTTCCTTTGTGTTTCCTAAGGCTTACTACTTTCCTGTTTGTTTTACTTTCGGTCTCATTAAATGGATTTTTATTTAAAATTCTTTTTTTGGTTTTATCAAGCCAATTTTGAAATTTTTTATTTTTGTAATTGGCTTTAGTTTTTCTTATGTCCAGTATTTCAAACAGTGTCAATAGATATGTTTATAATTTTATGATCTTTTAAGAAGGTCAATTGAGTTTATCACCTTTAGTTTAGCATTAGTGCTCCAAGTAATCCTTTACTGAATTGTCTTTGGATCTTTATGTGAGAATGATATATAGAGATAATTAAACAACTGATTAACCTCTACATGGTGTAATGTCGCTTTCTGCACTGAGATTGAGCATGTTCTGTCCTTTTATTCTTTTTCACCAAACTAACACCTATGCTAATGCATGTTAAACTTTTTAACAGCTTTAATATTTGACTGGTAGCTTGTCTGCTCACATAAATGCTTGCTGTGGAGAAAGTATTATTTCCCCACCTCCTGCATGCTTATACACTGTAGGTTATAAATGAAGTGGAGAAAGCACCCAAAGAGCTGAGAAAAGAGCTTATGAAACGCAGGAAAGAGGAGCTTGCACAAAGCCAGCATGCTCAGGTAACAGCAGCAGCTAATGCTAACTAAAGACAGAAAGCAGCATTATTCTCACAGCTCAGTAAACCATGGTTGAAAGGGTAAATTCTGACTGAACTTATTATATCATGTTGACTTCTCCTCATACAAAGATTCCCAGGGCATTCTTTATGTAGTGCTAAATTCACACTAATGGTGACATTTAAGTTGCTAATATGAAATAAAGTGGAATGTTTATAAAACTGATTACAGATGAATTAAATATGTTAATGTATAATCCACTGTATTCTTATTTTAAACATTTATTTTTATTGGTTTTTTTTTTGACAGACAGACACAGACAGAGAGAAGCGGGAGGGTGCAGAGCAGTCTCCATAGTTGTACTTCATTAATTTTCGATATAGTTTCACTCCACAGGTGGGTGTGGGGCTGCGCAGGGCAGGAACTGGGCCAGGGGCCTCCCATGCCCCAGCAAGAACTGAACTGGGGGCACGCTCCAGTTTGTCCGCATGGGCTGGGGTTGGGGCTGGGATTCAATCATTTGACCCCAGTGCTGCAAAGCGAGTGCTCAATCTGCTGAGCCATCTCAGCATCCCCTGTATTCTTATTTTAATCATGATGGAAGATTATATTTTTAATTAGTAATGTCACTGTTTTTATCAGACTTTCAGGATAGAAAAATATAGAGGCTATGAAAACAATGCCTATTAAAAGGCCGTTATTTATATAAAGTTCAAAGTTAAAAGAAAAATGGTAAATGGTAATGTTAAATGATAGCACAGGGGAAGCTGGGATGGCTCAGTAGGTTAAGAGCTCATTTGCAGCCCTGAAGCCCAAGGATCGAATCCCAGCCCCAGCCCATGCGGACCCATATGCTGAACTGGGTGGGGTATGCCCTCCGTTCAGTTCTTGCTGGGCCTATGCAGGAGGCTCCTGGCCCAGTTCCTGCCCTGTGCAGCCCCATGCCCACCTGTGGAGTGAAACTATATGGAAAACTAACGCTGTCAACTGTGGAGACTGCTCTGGGCCCTCCCCCTTCTCTCTGTCTCTCTCTGTCTCTCTGTTAAAAAACAATAAAAATAAATCTTTAAATAAATAAAAAAAAATGATAGCACAAACATTTATTACTGTTAAACTCAACAATATAAACAACTTAAAACCAGATTTTAAATACTAAGTTTTGTTTTAAAGATTTATTTTATTGTTTTTAACAGAAAGAGACAGAGACAGAGAGAAAGGGGAGGGCCCAGAGCAGTGTCCATAGTTGTACATCATCAGTTTTCAACATGGTTTTGTTCCACACAGGTGGGCAGGGGCCGAGCAGGGCAGGAACTGGGCTGGGACCTCCCGCATGGGGGGCATGTCCCCTCAAGTCGCATGGGAGGCACACCCCCTTAAGCCAGGGGCTGAACCGGTGGGCGAGAACTGAACTGGGGGCCTTCCTCATGGGAAGCACACCCCACCCAGTTTAAAATATAAGTCCACATGGGGCTTGGGCCTAGATTGGAATGTCGGTCCCTGGGGCTGCAAAGCGAGTGCTTAACCCGCTGAGCCATCCTGGCTTCCCCCAATATTGTTTGTTTTATTTTTGATGCAGAATCTGTAGTAGCAGTTAAATCAGTAGACTGTTTTTACCTATATAAACTTGGTTCTAGGTTATGATAAGGCTGAGCCAGTTAAGATGGGTGAATTCTTTATAAAACTAGATAAATTAGTAGTTTCAACATATTTTTTAGAATTATTTCACAGGACTGTACGGTCTTTTGTACAAGGAATCATCCTTTTAATTAAATTTGCACTCAGCCTGGAGGCAAAGAGAAGTAAGCTCAATTTATAGTTACATATGTCAAGGAAAGGAGGAAAAAATGTGGGTTATATATTAACTGTTGCCTTAAATGATTCTTTTAATGTGGTTTTATGTGATTTAAAAAGTGGTTCACAGACTTTTTAATTTTATAGACCCTTGAAAAGAAGCATAGAAATAAACAAACAAAAACTCATTGGGGACCATGACAAATGGATTGTCATTAAATTTTTTTTGTTTTTGCTAGGGATATTTTAAAACTGCCATTTACTTGTCACCATAATTTGAAAGGAGTGACTATTTTAATACTATGAAAAATAAGAAAAATATCTCAGAATTCAAAAATTTGAAAAAATAAGCCTATTTAAATAAATTTAATTTTTGCTGCGAGACGGAAAAATTTTGTCTTAGCCAGTGTGGAGATTATTAAATATCAAACACTGTGTCAGCACTGTTTGAAATGCTTTACTGTATAAACTCATTTAACATATGAAGTAGTTACTCTTATTACCTCCATCCTACAGGTGAAGGAACTAAAGCACAGGAAGGTTGAATGACTTTCCCAATGTCACACATGTGATTAGTGGTAGAGCCAGAATTCTTGTCCAGGCAAGTTTGGCTCCACATTTCATACAGTGAACCACCATACCACGCTGCCTGCCATATTTAAGCTACCCTTTATGCCAAATCTAAACTCTCATCAGCTTAGCCCAATGATTGTTGGCCATGTCTTGTTTACTAGTTAAAGAGGAAATCCTTGCTGACAGCACATCTATTTTTGACTAATTTGCATTTCAAGCCAATAATATGGTTTTGCCTTGTAAAGGAATATACTCGTAGGCTTTTTAAATCCTAAAAGGTAATATAGTAGACTCCAGAGTCAAAATTGAGAATCTAGTGGTGAATCAGTTACGTAGGTGATTTTATGCTTTAATAAAACTGTGTTGGTGATTTTTCATATAATTTTGAGGGCTAGCCTGTATTTTTCAGCTAACGCTGAAAGCAGTAGTAAATTTCTTTCTGTAAGTTTAATGGAGAATTTAGTCGTCTAACAAATTTAAAAATTAATTCTCTTTAGCTACTGCTTTTAATGAAGGTGCTAAATTAACTCAATGACTTTGCAGAGTCTATTTTAAACATTTTTGGAGAATTTATAAATAATAGCCAAATAGTCATGAAGCTAGAATGTATTTGGTCATCTAGTCAAGTGGTTTTCAAACTGTGCTTTCAGGAGCTCTTGAGTTTGGAAGAAGGACCTCAAGAATTCTTTAGAAAGCAAGCACTGTGGGGTTCTGGGTCCCTACTTCCTCTTCAATTCAAGCAGCACCTTTTTTTTTCTGTTTTATAAATTTTATATATTTTTGGTGAATGTTTTAAAAATAGGTTTGACTGGTTGAAAAACAATGCTGGCAAACTGTAGTTTAGGGACCATTGAGCTCGTTCAAAATCCTTCATTTTACAGATAAGAAAGAGGCCCCTTTGTTAAGTGGCTTGTTCCAGGTCCCAGAAACTCACCATTTGTGTAATTATTATTTCCATTTGCAAAAAGTCATTCAGCAGTATTCTCACCTGGGAAGTGCATTGTATTCTAATCCACAGGGTGTTGCTCAGGTCATGATTCAGTCTTTTCAGTTGTCATCTTGTGCAGTCTTCAACGCCCAAATGCAGGACGTAAGTCCCGCGTGCCTGTAGGTGGATGCCTTCTCCTGTTGTACTTGCTTTTTCTTTGGCTCACATGTGCCTTTTCATTGTTAGTTTTGTTAAAATCTTAGGAGATTGAAAGATGATAATATCAGCATGGCAATAACAGTAATAACCTGACATGAACTTTATAGGACAGTATTCTTCAAAGACTTCACATTTGATTCTCACTGCCACCACCCTAATATAGGGATGGAGTGTATTCATTTTACAGATGAAGAAATCAAGGCACAGTTGTCTTAAGTGATCTGACTAAAGTCACAAAAGAGATTAATGGTAGAGCTGGAAATAGAACACTGCTGATAGTGTTTTTTTCCTGTCTACCCCACCACAAATTTTCATTTGAGATTTTTATCGTATTTAAGAAATACCATCTCAATAGTATTTTATGAGTTTTGCACATGTGAGAAATTGAATGCTGTGATTAAATTTTTATCTTTGTGTGAAGTGACATTTTGATTGCATACATGTTCATGTAGATGTTTTAATTATGGGTATGGTCAGAAAAGCCATATTAAAAGTGGTGATTTCAGTTCCATTTAACTCTAGTTTTCACTATTCAAATTCTCTGTAATGAATAGTGAGTTGCTATTCTCCTTGCTATAGTTTTAAATTAAGTCTGGAATTCCAGGCTGTATTCTTTCTCACAGTTTCTATAGAGAAGCAACTAGCTCATTTAACCCTATGGTTTTTGCTTGTGATGTTTGATGTACACAACTGGAGTGGATAGAATACAGCTTGATTTTAACCCCTCCTTTTCCCTCTCTTGAAATTAGCCTTATTTTTTTTATTTTTTATTATTGGCAGCTTGTTGGATTCTGTAGTTTTCTAAGAGTCAGCAAAACATTAATTTTTTTAATGAGAGGGAAAAATGAATTACGATCACTTTTCTGATCATTACCATTTTTAGTTTTTCTTTTGAGTTAAAATGATCAAATTCTGTACATATAGCCCAATATATCATAACCCTTATAGTTTTTTTAGAACCCAGTGTTGTATTTCTAATGTTTATAGTTACCTGATTACTATGTTAAAATTTATTAAAATTCAAACTTGAGCATTTAAAGGGCACTTACTTTACAGTTCGTGTCCTTATTTAAATTGTTACTCCTAGTGATCGGAGTCATCTGTTATTTTTCTATAAGATGAATGTAATTTGTACAATCTTTTTTAGAATGTAAGATCACTTTTCTTTCAGATTCTGAGAGTAATTGCTAATTAAAAATTCCTTGTGACTATATTATACTTGGCTTTTGAGGTTAGGAAAGTTAATGAAAGTTCAATAATATTAAAATTTAATTTCTTTTGAGGTAATAAAATATATTAATTAGTATGTAAGGGACCTTTTGGGTAATTTTTAGCTTTAATATAAAAATTATTTGTACAATATCTTTGACAATGTAATCATCCAGACTCCGCTTAATTATTCAAGTCCATAGCTCTGCTAGGCATTTGGTGTTTGATTGTTCGAAAGCATTTCCATACATTGTCCACATTGACTCTTACTGTTGATCCTTATTTAACTTATGGAGCAGCACAATGTTAGTTTTGCCTGTTTCTACTCATATATAACAGTCTCTTCTCCTTTTCCCCTCATTTATTATTAGCTGCTTCAGGGCATGCTTCTGTAGTTCTTTTCGTTGTGTGGCATAGTTTCTGGACCCTTTATTCCGAGCTTTCAGTTTTCTGTGGTTTACTTTTGAACTTTTGAAAGTCCAGTACTAAGGGAAGGGGCCTACTACTGTTTATGTGAATTGGAAACCAATTTGGGACCTATCTTTTACTAATATTAATAACCTTATAACTAGTACGGTGCCCAGCATTTACTAAGTGCTTGATACATTGTTAATCTAGACATAAATACAGTAATATGACCAAAAATTGCATTGACAAGAAATTACATGCATTCTGGCTTATATTTACCTTTTTAATTTTCACATAAATATTAATTTGCCCCATCTTGTACTTTTGCACTGATTTCTTTGGGTCTGAAGATAATATTTGTATTTATGTTAATTTGGACCCATTGCTTCTGTCCACACAGATATTTTTAAAAAGTCTTTTTTGCAGACTAATGGGAGAAATGTTGAACAAAAGAAAAACCATTCATATATCTGAAGGTTATATTAAGTTTATTTAACAGTTTGTATATAGAAATTTTATAATGAAATCAGAGAAAATTTAATTTTTAGTACAATTGATATTTACGGTACTGTAGGAAAGAGAAGCTTGAACAACTTTCTTTGGTATATTTATAACTGCTTAAGAGATAGATGTGGAGATTTTGCATCTCTTTAAATAAAATTCAGAAGGCCTTACACAGTTGAATTTATTCATTTTAATTTTTTTTACTTTGACAAAGTTATATAGGTGACTAGTCAAGTTGGCAATTACATTTTATAGAGGAAGTTCATTAGTTTTTCTGTTACTGTGTATAGGTATTTATATTTACTAAAGTACAAATTATGATGCAAATGAGACAGCAGCATTTGTGACTCTGCATTAGTTTAACAGTAGACACAAAGGCAAGCACTTTGTAGAGCACTACTAGACTTATTCTTTGTGCATTGAGGGCCAGGCTGGTGGTGATCCAGATCCCATCAGACTCTGTCCAAGCCTGAAAAATAGTTCCAAAAAGGATCTTGAGATTTTATCTTCTCTCAGTGTGCAAGAGGAGGGATTATAGGTAAAGTGGTGTTTCAGCTCTAAATTGCTAAATCCACAGTAAAATTGATAAGAATATCCCTTGAGCTAATCACAAACTGCTGCAACTGCCAAGGGAGGGATGGAGATCTGAACATTTCCTGGCAAAATTTACATTTCTTCAATTTGGATATTGTTCCTTTTCCTCTATAGTATACTTGGCATAAACTACTCTAACATTTCTTTTCTTACACAATAATTGAAGGATATTTTTAAAGCATAAATTGACATTTAGGCAAATAGTATATACCCAGTAAATATTTGTTGAATGAATAAGTAAATCCCAAACATGTTGGTAGAATCCTCTATAATGGATTTTGTTTATAGATTTATGAAATGTAACTCACTTTCCTATTCCTATCTCACATTATCTCTAGCAATGCATTATTTCTGATTAAGTCCTCAAACTATTGTTCTTTTTAGGCACAGGCTGTCAGTACAGAAACTATCTTTCTCTGTTAGTGTAGCCATGGTATTTCTTCCTCTCTATTTCTTTGAAAATTACAGGTAAAATTTTGGTATCCGTTTTATTTATTTGCTCTTTATTGCCTTTTTTTCTAAAAGGTATTTCTTGTTTATTCTTGGTTTATCCACACAGTAGTGGAATGAATAGTCAGTTTTCGTAGCTGTAATTTTCTTATTTTCCCAAAGATGTCAGTGTAACAGTATTTTAATTATGAGTGGATTATAGACTTCTTTTGTGTATTGTATTATTCCCAATAGTGAGTTTAGAATGATATGTATTTTAGTACTTTTTTCTGGACTTGAATTGGTGACTAATAAATTATGGTATATATGTCTATATTCACTATATAATTTTGGTATTTTTTTAATTCCACTGACTTTAGCAATTTGGTTTGAAATCTTGTTAATCACTAATATATGCAGTCATGTAGATAAATGGATGTTTCAATCAGTAAATACTTATTAACTGATGGTTAACTATGTCTAATAGGAACAAGAGTTTGTTCAGAAGCAACAACAAGAATTAGATGGCTCTCTGAAAAAGATCATCCAACAGCAAAAGGCAGAGTTAGCGAATATTGAAAGAGAGTGCCTGAATAATAAACAACAGCTCATGAGAGGTATATGAAATTATGCAGCATATGTGTATATGGTAAAGATATCTCAGAAACATTGCTAAGATACACCTTGAAAATTATTTGAATGCTTTTCTTTGCTAGAGTATAGAGGGAAAGATAAAGAAAGTTGAAGTAAGAAGAAAAACATTTATAAAATTAAAAAATACTGCAAGATATAGAAGTCCTTTATGACAGTAAAGTGAACATAAACATATAATTCTTAAACAATATTTTTGTCCCGATGATACTAGAAATATACCGGAATAATTTTGTATACTCATTATACCGTATAATTGTTAGTATACTTAATGGCTACAGAATAGAATGAGATTTAAAACACTTATTTCCCCTAAGAAATAATTTAGATTTAAAAAATTTCTCATTAAGATGATTAAATTGAATTTTGGTGTTGGGGATGGGGCATTCTCTGTTTTTAGGACATTAGCACAAAATAGAAAGTAGTAATAGATACTGTCTTTGCATTGGTAATATTTCATTTATAGCTCAGAATGTCATTGTGTTTATAAGTTAGTTTATATAGAACACTTTTATGTAAATACTGAAGACCAAAATACATTAGTAAAATGATGAAAGTGACATTTTGAAAATTGCTTTCTTCTTCTAGCTCGAGAAGCTGCAATTTGGGAGCTTGAAGAACGACACTTACAAGAAAAACACCAGCTACTCAAACAGCAACTTAAAGATCAGTATTTCATGCAAAGACATCAGCTACTTAAGCGTCATGAGAAGGTTAATTAATGATAGGAAAATTTATTTACTTTTTTGCTAATTTTTATGTTTGGAGAGTGAGGATTTCTTTCTTTTCTTTTTTTTTTTGTATTTATTTTATTGTTTTTGAGACAGTGGGAGAGAGAGACAAGAGGGAAGGCCCAGAGCAGTCTCCATAGTTGAGCATGACTAGTTGTGACATGGTTTCATTCCATGTCACATACAGATGTGGGACTGTGCAGGGTGGGAACTGAACCAGGGACCTTCCACATGGGAGGCAAGAACCTTCGCCGCCGTGCCATCTTAGTGGCTACCAGTTGTTCTACAGTTCAGCATATGGGTTTGCACGGGCTGGGGCCAGGAATTGAACCCTGGACCTCATGATTGCAAGGCAAGGGCTTAGCCACTGAGCTATCCCAGCATCCCCTCATTTTTAAAACTTAAATTTCTTAGAGAATCAATTTCAGATATCTTTACTTTTATCCTGAGGTTTCTTTGATGAAGTTTGGAATAATTAATTATGTGTTAATCATGATTGCAAACTTCTTTTCTACAAACAGCCTCTGATAATTCATTTTGTCTCCCCAAGGTAGCTATTATGGCTCCCATTTTATGGGTCAAGTATCCTAAAAATGTGGACTCCCTATATTTAGTAAAAGAGAGTTTCAATATAAGACTGTTATTACTAATAGCTTTGTTTTTCTTATAAATTAATTTTTTCCTAGTATTTTTGCTGGTTGGTATGTGACAAAAGAGAGAGTAATTTTGGGAAACAACAAGGTGACCTACTTGAGCATACATGTGGGTACTGAGTATTAAATTATATTTACATCACTGGATTCTCTTTAAAACTTTCTTAGGAAACAGAACAAATGCAGCGTTACAATCAACGACTTATTGAGGAATTAAAAAACAGACAGACTCAAGAAAGAGCAAGACTACCTAAGATTCAGCGCAGTGAAGCTAAGACTCGAATGGCCATGTTTAAGAAAAGTTTGAGAATTAACTCAACAGCCACACCAGATCAGGACCGTGAAAAAATTAAACAAGTAAATAAGCAAATCACTTTCTTTTTTAGATTAAAATAATTTGAATCACCTTTGGAAGTGCCACACTTGTGTAGTAAACATTTAGAGCCACCCTGGGCTTGCTGGTATTTATTTTGGCTCCATGGGCTGGGGCTAAGTAGTAGCATGCAAGGTCTGACAATTAAGTTCATGAACTCATCCTAGAAAAGGTGCTACATACCTCATTGCTGAATATCACTGTGGTCACCTTCAAAGTACTCCCCTTGGGAAGCTATGCACCAACTCCAGTGCCTAGTTCACCCCTCTAAGCAGTTTTGGAATTCTTTATGGAATGGCCATCAGAGTCCTCATTGAATTACCCTTGCTGTTCTGTGTGTCATCAAAATGTCTTCCTTTCAATATTTGATTTATCTTCAGGTAAAGAAAAAAGTCATTGGGGGCCAGATCAGGTGAGTAGGGAGGGTGTTCCAATACAGTTGTTTCCTGGCTAAAACTCCCTCATAGACAGTAGTTGGTACATTGTCGTGATGCAAGAGCCATGAGTTGTTGGCAAAAAGTTCAGGTTGTTTTTGTCTAACTTTAAACCCAGCCTTTTTAGCACTTCGAAATAGTCAACTTGAATGACTGTTTGTCCAGTTGGTACAAATTCATAATGAACAGTTCCTCTGATAAGTCAAAGAAGGTTAGCAATATCATTTTGACTCTTGATTT
Source organism: Craseonycteris thonglongyai (assembly GCA_004027555.1). Classification (NCBI taxonomy): domain Eukaryota; kingdom Metazoa; phylum Chordata; class Mammalia; order Chiroptera; family Craseonycteridae; genus Craseonycteris; species Craseonycteris thonglongyai. The sequence continues at coordinate 19,776 of PVKE010003217.1, forward strand.
GGACTGACAACTTTTTTGGTTGTGAAGAATTGGCTGACTTCCATTGTGCACTTTGATGCTTTTTTCAGGATTGTATTGGTACACTCATGTTTCATCACTAGTGATAACATAGCCCAAAACATCGTCTTGCTTCTTCAGAAGGTTTTGGCACACTTTGACTCTCCTTTCTTTTGTTCAGTGAGCTCCTTCAGGACCATTTTTCACACACCTTTCTCATACCAGTGTTTTCAGTGAAGATTTTCCTAACTGTTTCTCTATCGATGTTTCCTGGGTCTGCTATGCTTCTAATAGTCAGCCAGTGATTTTGATGCACAGTTCGATGAATTTTTGCAATGTTTTAATCAGTTCTGCTCATTACTAGCTGCTTTAACCACTCTTCTTCAGTGATACTTTCTTTCCCCTCAGTAAAATGTTTAATCCATTTGTACACTGGTGTTTTCTTCGTGACATTATCCCCATATACTTGGACTAACTTGTCCTTGATTTCACTTCCACTCTTGCCCAGTTTAACAAGATATTTAATGTTTGTTCATTGCTCTTTTAAGATCTGACATTCTCGCAGTAGCACACAAAAACATGCAACAACAATAATGAATTCCACTCAGCAAGACACCTCCACACGTTGACATGAACACAGCTGTGAGACACTGATATGCCAAGGTTATGAAACCTCACAGAGTTGTTTGTGCAGTGCTGCCAACGTAAGTGCATGATGGCAAGTTCATAGACTTAATTGTCAGACCTTGTATCCCAATTTAGTCTTCCTAGGGTTGTGACCACAGAGGTCAGAGCCTGCCCTCTTTGCCCCACTCTAGATCCTGGGCTAAACTGGTCCACAGACTAGCCCTGGGAATGAGATGACTTGGACAGCTTTTGGCCTCACTATACTTCTATAATCACAGATCCTGCACTCAAAATAACTGAGGTCATTAAGCAGATAGGAGCAACAAGGTTTTAATCAGAAGTCCCCTACTTTCTACTAAAGCCATGTAGACTTCAGGTTTGAATGACAGCACATTATTGCTTGCAGCCTCAATTTATTGAACTTTAAATTTTATTAAGTTCCTTAATTATACCTTTTTCTTATTTGTAGTTTGCTGCTCAAGAAGAAAAGAGGCAGAAAAACGAGAGAATGGCTCAGCATCAAAAACATGAAAATCAAATGAGAGATCTTCAGTTGCAGTGTGAAGCCAATGTCCGAGAGCTGCATCAACTGCAGGTTAGACGCAGAAGCATGAAACAAAGCTGGTGGGAGCGGGGCAGCACAGGCTTTGAGAAAAGACTAGCTATCCAAAGTAAACTGCACTTTACTCATGAAAGTACTGGGGTTTGTTTCCTGATTAGACCCAAATGAAGATCAATATAAGTATCATAAACTTTTGTTTGGATTTTATATGGTTATATAAAATCCAGATAGCATCGGCCATATAACATGAAGCTGAATTATAACCTAGGAAGTTTAATCTTTGAAAAGCATTATTGAATATTTTAGTATATTTTGCAAAAAGAATGAATAAAGTTTACAAAATGATATAGTCAGTTTCTGATTTTGAAATTTCTTTTTATTTGGAGCGAAGCAGTTCATTTTCTTCCAGAAAAAAGTGATAAACATATGAGAATTTTTCTCTTAAGAAATGTAAAGATTGTTTTAGAGAGGACTGTTTTGGGCCTTACCTACAATATGCAATCCATCTAGTATATAGCATAAAATGTTTAAAATTTCAGAGTAGTGTATACATTGTGGATGTACTATGCATTTGCTTAGTTTATTTGAGTGGAATAGTTCTGAATCCCACATTCTGATACCATGTATGGGTAAAAATGCATGCAAGCTACTTTCTGCAATGTCAGTTTTATGAGCAAACCTTAGAAAGGAAAAACAAGATCAAATTAATTATTTCTATTGAAGTTGTTTTCATATGGTAACAGATCCAGCTTCCAAATTTACAAAAATGAAGCTATGACTCATTTCATAATTTTTGGCCCTTGATTTTTAGAAGAGTAGCTTAACAGTAATAGCTTAGTGTTTGATGAGTAATTTATTATTTTGGAAGATAATAGTATTTGTGAAAAATTGCTTTGTTGATCTAAAATTTTTTTAATCCAAACTTTGTTTTCAGAATGAAAAATGCCACCTATTGGTTGAGCATGAGACTCAGAAACTAAAGGAATTAGATGAGGAACACAGCCAGGAATTAAAGGAATGGAGAGAGAAGTTGAGACCTAGGAAAAAGGTAATTTTAAAAGCTTTCATTAAAATATGCTTGTGTTCATCTGTCCTTCTGTCCACCTACCCATCCTCCCAGCTTTTGGCTCTTTACCTAATATGTATCAGGTACCGTGTGTGACAGGGACAGGAGATATAGAAATGAGGAGACAAAGTCCCTGTCCCCCAAAGGTTCAGACTCTAGTAACAACATTGATTCTATAGATCAGTGGGATCACTGCTTTGAAGGAGGTAGGTACAAGATGGAGAGGAGCACACTGTATGAACAAAGGAGGATGGGTGCTTACATCTGCCTGGAGAAGTCAGGGAAGCTTTAGAGAGCAGAGGCTTTGTAAGCCAAGTGAAGCTTGAAGGATGAGTAAGAGCTAGCTAGCAGACAGACAGGTTGGAGTGGGATTGGGCGATTTAAGTAGAGAAGAGACTGAATAAAGATGTGTACAAGAATCATAAGTAGTTCCCCATCATTGAAGCATTACAGTGAATGTGTGTGTAGGTGTTAGGGAGGGAGAGAATGCAGGAAACGATGACAGCTTGGTCTGGACAGGTTGCAAGGCCATGGTATGCTATGGAAAATGACAATCTAGCAAAATAGGAATTGCTTCCCTTCCCTTACCTAGCCAGCCAGCCATCTTCCTTATCGCACTTGACTTCTGATAGCCTGGTTCAATTAGTTTTTGCTATCACTATATCATCCTCTCCCTGTGCTAATTCTCAAGCTTAGTCTCCCTTTGCTATCAGTATATATATTTTTAAAAGATTCATTTTTATTGTTTTTGACAGAGAGAGACAGGGAGAGACAGAAGGGGGAGTGCCCAGGGCAGTCTCCATAGTTGTACGTCATCAGTGTTGGACATAGTTTCATTCCACACAGGTGGGTGGGGGGCTGCACAGGGTGGGAACTGGGCCTGGGGGCCTCCTGCATAGGAGGCGCACCCCTGGGGGCTGAACCCAGGGCCTCCCACATGGAAGGCTCACCCTGTTGAGAACCAGACTGGGAGCCACACCCCACTTCAGCATATGGGTCTGCTCAGGCCAGGGCTGGGATTCGATCCTTGGATCCCAGGGCTGTAAGATGAGCGCTTAACCTGCTGAGCCATCCTGGCATCCCCTGATATCACTATATTATCCTCTCCCTTTGCTAATTCTTAAACCTTTATTTTCTCTTCAGCTTCCTGTCTCCTATACATTTCAACTGTCCATTTCTTCCATTCATCCAATCAGTCAATTAAGGAAATACGTATTTAGCATCTTCTGTGTGCTAAAGGTTTCTAGAGGAAGTAAAACAAGTCAATTGATAGTGTGGCTTTTAAATTTAAATTTTATTTGTTGTTAAATTCTTGGATAGGTAATACATTCATGTTGTTCAGAGTTTAAAAGGTAAGGAGGGGTAAACAGAGTGAGAAGTCCCTTTCTCCTCTTTTAACTTTTCACAGTCTAGCTTTAATTTCATCTCAAACTCCCCAGTTGAACTTATTGACAGTGGTTACGAGTTGCTAATAACCAGATCCTATGTCATTATCTAACTGTTCTTGTTAAAAAATCTTATTTCTTAAAATTCTCTTCTTGGCTTACTTTTGTAACATACTCTCTTCTTTTTTTGGCTCGTTATCTTCTTGTCTTTGTCTTCCAGTCACTTGAAACCAAAATTTGTATAGTAGGGGTTGTATAGAGTACAAAATTCTAAAGTCATACAGATTGGGTTCAAATCTCAGTGCCAGCACTGATTAATTTTGTTATTTAATATTTCTAAGCCCAATTTTCCTCATTTGTAAACTGAAGGTGATACTACCTACTTAATTTGGGTTCAGACAGATGACGTGATGTGTATACAGCAGTTGTCCCAGTGCCGGAGCCACAGCTTTTATTTTTATTTTATTTTATTTTTATTTTTATTTTATTTATTGAACCTGGTCAAGGGTTCAATAAATGGTTGCTGTTGTTACTATTGTTTATTGTTTTATTATTGGTTCATGCCCTAAGCTCTCATTTTCCACCTTGATGTTCCATTATTCTTCATTTCATTCAGGCCTCTGTGCCAGTATCATCTCATCAAATTTTCCTCTTTTTGATCACTATCTATGAAATAGACTCCATGCCCGTTTCAAACACTCTCTTATCTCCTCACCTTTCTTTATTTTTCTTCGTAACATTAAGCCACCACCAGACAATTTTTTGTCTTCTTTCACAAGAATAATTGGCTCCTTGTAAGCAGGGACATTATCTCTTTAGTCACTGACACATATACAACTGCACATTGTAAAGGATCATTATAAACTTTTTGAATGTTGACTAAAGGTTGTAAACTTAGTGGAGCTAAAACTAAACTCAGAATCCTTTTTCCTTCATTTCCATCTCACCTTTTCCCTCTTTCTCCAGTCCCATCTACCATTAGATGTTCTTCCCGATATTCCTGTTCTCTTAATTGACATCTAGGCTTAGGCTAGAAACCTGAAATTTTTTTTTTTTTTTTTCCATTGCACCCTACATTCAGTCAGATGGCAAATAATTTAGACTCTTTTCATAATATTTCTCTTTTCCATATTGTCATTCTACTACTTGCTTAAAATTGTTCAGTAATGTCCTCATGGGTCTTCTGGTCTCTAGTTCCCTTTCCTTTCTTCCCTACTTTCCTCCCATCACCAGAGTATTTATCTGCAAGATCTCTGATACTGTCATAGTGGTATTGATAAATCTTCAGTTCCATAAGAACAAAATATAAATGCCTCAGTTTGATTTTTAAACCTTCATTGTGCCACACACTGGCCACAGTCAACCTTTCTATCTTCATCTCCCACTAACTACTTTGTTCCCAGTTCATGTTCCAGTATTAGATATAATCATCATTACTCATACCAACTTCAGTTTCCTGCCTCTGCATTGTTTCAGCTTCCTATGTCTGGCATGCTTTCCATACCCTGTCAATTTCTTATCTTTCCTTCAAGACTAAGCTAATGTTTCATCTCTTCTGAGAAACATGTATCCTTCCATATTTTCCTATAGTTTGTACCTGTACAGCTGCTCTTCTCCCTGAGTCACTTGTCTGCAAAGTCATAGATACCCCAGATATTTATCAAGCATTTATACTTGCTCTGTATTGTGGGGATATGAAGATGAATCTGGTTTAGGCTTTACCTTCAAATAGCTGATAGTTCAGTGCAGGAAAAAAGATATGCACATCAATAATCAAAATAAAAAATAGAAAATGGTAAGTTCCATATGGGGGAAACCGGTAACAGTAACAGATGCCATCTATTGTTTACCTAGTATATGTTAAGTATATCATTATCACATTTAACCCTCACATAGCAACCCAGTCAGGCAGGTAGTATTTTCCCTATTTATAGCAGAAGAATGAAATGATTCAGTAATACAGAGAACATAAGTAGTTGACTCAGGTTATTCATTTGTATGGCTGAGGCAAGACTTGAACCTAGGGCTATGCACAGCCTATGACCCTAACTATTGTGTAGTCTGGTCTTCCTTAGGATAACATACAGAGAATGTGTTGGGAAAATAGTTTTACTTGACTGTCAGAGTAAATTCTGTTTGTAATACCAGCACATAACTTCTTTTTCCCTTCCTTTTTAAGACACTGGAAGAAGAATTTGCCAGGAAACTGCAGGAACAGGAAGTGTTCTTTAAAATGACTGGGGAGTCTGAATGCCTTAACCCATCAACACAGAGCCGGATTTCCAAATTCTATCCTATTCCTAGCTTGCATTCCACTGGATCGTAACAACGGGAAGCATTCTGTGGTTGAGTTCAGCTTTTTCAATATGTCATTCTGTTCTCTTCATGTTCTGCCACAGTCTGTATTAGAGAGTGCACGAAGACAATCACCTGTCTCACCTTCTAGGTGTTTATTTGTTGTTGTTGTTGTTTGTCTTATGTGTTTAGCAAAGATGAAGTAAAAGGAACTAAGACAGATGCGGGCCATGTAGGCAAAGTAGCATCTCGAAGTAATTCCCTAAGGCGATTCTGTATATTGATCTTAAAGCTATGTGTAACTCTTAGAGGTATAGTATTTAGAGTTATTTTTAAAAACCTGTTACGTCACTGAGTATTAGTAAAATATTTTTTATGTGATTTAATTCTCAATGATGCCTAAATTCTGTAGTTGAAACTCTACTGTAGAAAGTTGGAATAATGTTCTTTTGGTAAAGCTTTCATGAAAAAGCTATGAGTTGCTCAAAATAGGATACGGACTCAGTAAATATATCTATTTAATTTTTAATGAGCAACATGTTCTTTTACAAGAGAAAAATTACTTCAATAATTTGTCCAAAATAATTACCTGTTTAGGCATGAGCTAACAATTAAGGGTGCTAATTTTATTAAGATAGTGCATAAAACACTAAATTTCAATTTGAATCTAAAATAGAATTTTCTTTTTTGATTCAACAGGGAAAAAATACTCTTTGCACTAAGCATTATTGTTTTTTAAATCTTGCTCCTATCACTATTTGATAGAAATTTCATCCTAAAACACACTGTATGAAAAACCAAAGTAGCTTTTACATATCCAAATTGGACATGTAAAACTCACCTAGTTACAAGAAATACAGATGTAGCTGTTCAGCTTATTGTTTTAAAACAATATATGAGTGATTAACTGATTAAAACAATATATGAGGCCATCTTAGGAAATTCTATACATTGATAACTGTCAGAGGCCTGTTGGCTCTGAGTTATATTTATAAATGTGTTTTCTGAAATTGACTTTAAAAGAGGCATTTGTTCAGAATACTTTTTTAAATAGAATTTAAATAAAATATTTAGGCAAATGTCAGAAATCAATTTGTTGTTTTGAAATAAAATCATTTATATTTTGGTTTTATTTTGTTCATGTTTAAATTATTTACTTTGATTTGAGTTGGAAAAGCCTGAAATCTTTATCATGTGGTTGCTGACATGTGTAATTATTAATGAAGTGCTCACTCTTAGTCCCTCTTAAGGCTTAGAATTTCAAGCACGTGTCAAATCAAACAGTATTATGAACTGTACTGTCAGGTCACATTTGTTTAAGTGATGCTTTCTGCCTACCATTTGCAACCTATTCTCTTTTTGGTACCTAGTACCTATTCTCTTTTGGTACTAGGGACCAAATTATACAGGTTTCAGTTTTTAGTTACGTTTGAGGCTGGTAAAAAATTTAAATGTATAATAAACTGTGGGAACACTGATTTATATTATAAAAATGTAAATATGTGTAGCACTTTCATGCAGTTAATTAGAAAACTGCTCAACCTTTTTTTGTCTGGTTTAGATGATTTAAAAATGCATGTGTAATGTTCATTTTGTGACTGTTTTGACAAGAATAATTGACTTGGACAACTTTGTAGGTAGCCTTAACTTCTGGCCAAGTTTATATATATATATATATATGTGTGTGTGTGTGTGTGTGTGTACATATATATGTATGTGTGTATATGTATATACACACATACATATATATACATGTGTGTGTGTGTATATATATATATAATGTATGGTTGTAAATTCATACACTTATAACATGAATGTGTTACTTATATACAGAACTCTTTCAATGCTTTATTCTCAAATACTTGGTTGAAAAATGTTTTGAAAGCCTTTTAAACTATGTATCTTTATAAAGTAATATTAAGGATGATGATGGGATTGTTTATATTATGATAAAAATGACAGTATAATGTTAGTGTATTTAATGATAATTATTTTAAGAGAAAAAGAGGAAGAAGGTTCTCGTATCAATTTCTCCTTTGAAATTTTCAGTTTATTGGCTTTTAAAAAGTTAATACTTCAAGCAGTGAACATTTTTTCAGAATCATTTAAATGATATCCTGTGTGCGAGTTTATGGCACATAATTTGGTCTGAATATTTGATTCTTTTGTATTCCTTTCAACTTGACATTCAGAGTTTTGAGTAAAGGAAAGAGGCTCAGAGTAGAATGGTTGACACTCTGGTAAGTTGATTTGTAACTCTTGCATCTTCCTTAAAACTGTCCTTTGGTTTTAGTGTTTATGCAGGAGTCCTCTTTCAAATATGACCCTATTCATGTTGGGAGCAGGACTACAAAATACAAATGCAGAGGTGAAATACTTAAAATTACATAAATCTTTTCAAAAGTGTTTTGTTACAGAATATTCTGTTTGTACCCATCTCTGCTCACCTCTTGTTAGGCCCTGTATTCCAATAGATAATAGTGATTTTTCTTGCATGAAGTGTAGGTGGGTAGTGGGGGAGGGGCTCAGACATGTTTGAAATCTAAGAATATAGTTAAATCCATTCCTGAATTGGTTGTTTTGTTGCTATGGCAGAATGTACTATGAAATGCATAAAAGAAATTCTCCATATGTACATCCTAATTACTCATGCTCCCTTTTTCTCCCTGCGTGCTGTGACTGCACCAGACCACCACACTTCTGCAGGTCTAGCTCATGGAGCTTGCTGCACCAGGTTGCCTTTCCTAGTCCTGTCAATCCATAGTTGAGTGTGAATTGCTGAGTTAGCTGCTATTCTGTATGGAGTCACAATTAAGCTTTTTCTTACCCTTTTCTGTGGGGAAGCTATAGGGTGGGTAAGGAGGAAATTGAGTGTTTATACTTTGCTGAAAACATTAGAACTTCCTGTGACAGGATACAGCAAATTTTAATTAAATATAAACCAGAACCAGAGCTACCTCTAAGTAGTGTTTCCTCAAGCACAAAGCTCTCAGGCATATGAGACCCACTTTAATGGAGGGTCTCTGATTTCTTGAGCATCAGCGAGTTTCAGAAGTGACTGTCTTTTGTACTCTTCTAAGTTCCTTTATAACTAACTACACACTTTACCGTATTCCACACTGTGCTTAAATGACAAAGTCTCTTCTCAAGCCAAATTCTGTCAAATGATTAACTAGAGATACTGTTGATTAAAGGAAAACCTAGAACTGAGGTGGAAAAGGATATTTAGTTCCAGTAGTCTTCTGATTAAATAAATCAGTTCGTTTCTGGGAAATGATCTTTTATAGGAAATGGGATATTTTAAATGCATTTAAGTTGAAGGCACAACAATTAATGACTCTATTGTTGCTTTTCTGTGGCTGACATAGTTTTGATACAGCTTTAAAATTTCTGCTACTAAGCTTGGGATAGAATTTTATGCCAGTTTTAAATGGTGGATGCAGCTTTTTGTGATCCTCTGATTTGCAGTGTGATAATGTCATAAGCTAAAATTTCAGAGTGAATTTTGTTTCAGATTATGCCTCTTGTCTACTTGGGAGCAACATGTCTTTTCAATCATGGGATTGACAAATAAAAAATAAAGTTATTTCTTAATCTATTTTGAGAAGCAGTCTTTAATTGAGAAACGTTGAAACTGGATTGTCTCGCAGGAGAGCATTTTGCATTTCTTTCTAGTCCTAGTTTTAACAGTCTGAATCCTCCAGGTCTTTTGACCCTTTCAGACTTATTAGAGGTGCTTTAAATATTTCCTTCAACATATGTATATGTACATATTTTTTATTTCCTTTTTTCCCTTGGGATGGATTATTTTTCTCATCAAACATTTCAAATTATATGACCTCACTTTTGCTAAAAATAACCTCTATGTCATTGATCTAGATTCAGTAAATCTTAGCATCATTTGGCAAGTGTTCAGCTTGGCTGGAGGGAGGCAAAGCATGTCATTTTCTAATCCAGGAGCATTGCACACTACTGAGCTCATAACTTAAAAAAAAAAGAAACAAAAGGTGCTCAGAGTCATTGCCATCTGACTGAGGACATATATATTGCCTGTCTTATTTCTGTGTTCTGTCCAGAGAAGGTAAGCAGGTTTGAACTTTTACTCTATTTCACTTGGTCATAGAAATCTGTGAAGGCTTGGGTAGCTTAGAAAGGTCAATCTAGTAAGTAGGGGAAAAACTCATACATCTCATTAATAATCAAGGTAAGCCTTAAAGGGGAAATAATACTTGAGCCCTTGAAGCTATTACACAACTAAATGTATTCAACCTTTAGGTAAAACTAAAATATTAAAAAAGCACAGTACAGTCATTTGTTGTACAGAATAAAGTTTTCATCAGTCAGTAAAAAGTTGTTTGAAATTCTGAAGGCCTTATGATAATTCCCCTATTGACTCAGAGCACGTAATTATCAGGATATGATAAAGGAGGCAAACAGACCGTGCAGCATGTTTGGTGCCTGGCTGGTGGTTGCTGCTAGCAGTTTGATACAGTGGAATTAAGTGGGATGAGAGACCACCTGAGAAATAAACAGTCTAGTCCAGTCTTAGAAGAGTAGAGGTGTAGCTGTAGATTTCATTTAACCCCATTTTAAATTAGCCAGCAATTGTCCCAGTTTGTAACAAATTCAGAAGTTGGCCAAGTATAGCCTCTTCTAAATTTGCATGTATGATTTTGCTATGCATTTGTGTGGCACATTTGAGATTTGTGTGTTTTTCTTTAATAGGTGTTTTGGTATTTCATAGTACTACCCTGCAATTATAATTTCTTTGCTCTAGGATACAAGGGCTGTTTGGGAAAAATCCAGCTATTCTCAATATAATGAGAACGGTTACATGGCTGGATACTTTCCAGATAGCCGTCATAAATCACTACATTAATTGAAAATCTTGTTGCTCATCTGTTTATGTGTTTATTTCAAGTAATTTATGCTTAGGGAAACCCTTCAGATGCTTTGTAATTGCCCAAATTGAGTTACTACCGGTAGTTGCAGATCAAGGTCTGCCTTTAACATTCTCAGTGATTAAACAAAATGCCAGAAACTGTGTCCCAAAAATACAACCAGTTTTGTTTTCTTGTGTTTGTAATAGTGTTAGAGTCAAACCCAATTAACCCAGGATGTTTTTCTTTACTTTGATTAGATGGACCACATTACACATAATAGTAAAAAAGGAAAAAAATCCTTTAATTAGAAATTTTTACAATTGAAGTGACTGTTCATCTATTAGACTACATTAATGGTTTTAGACACTGAAAAGTGCTTAAAAACCAACAGCACCCAGTCCCTAATGCCATTTCCTAAGAGCAGAACAGAGGTGACGTCTTTCTCCAGCAGTTGGTATATTTATTCCACTTTCCCTTCTCTACTTCCTTGCCCCTTTCCCTTTTCCTGTTTGCTGCAGTCTAGTTCACATAACGTCTATTAACGCTAGCATGGACCTGTGGATACAGGTCATAGCTACAAACTTTATAAGCAGGTGGGAATATGATTTGTAGTGAGAAATGACTATTAGAAACCCTGTCACCACCTTCAGGGAAAGTGAGTTTCTTAATTTTTTCAGTTGCAAGAGTTGCTTCTTAGCTAACTGTGCTGTGACTACAGAATGCAGAGTGGACGGGGGAGGAAGGAGCTGATAGCACAGCTTTACAGCACTCACCAGAGTTCATTCCCCATCAAGCGTTACCCCCACGAAGACGCCCTGCTCCCATCCCGTTGTCCATTTCTGGGCTCATTTTTAGGCGAAGCTCAAGGACTCCTGGGACACCTTTTATGTAACTGGCCTTTCTAGGTTGGGGCTTGAACTAAGCATTAAAGAAGCCAAGGAACTCAGATCTAGATAGTGCAGAAGTCAGACTCATTCTACAACACTAGTTACTCGAGACTACCCAACGAAGTTGTTTCAGACTGTGTCTTTGAATTATTTATACATATAGTTCCAGGCTAAAATGAGTGTTCTAGTTGAGTATCTGGCTATGCTGTGTCATTATGACTTTGAGACTCCAGCTTTTATCCTTTGGAGAGATTTTGACCTAAGCACCGTATGCCACTGCAAGAACTGGTCCAGGGGCTGTTCTGCCAAGGGTAACTCATGGCTTGATGGCAATACTTCTCTTTCTCCGCCCAACATAGACTTGGTCACCTGAAAGTTAGAAGATGAGTAGGAAGTTAAATATCTTGTGGCACGTGGAGACTTTAGCTTAGGCAATTATGGCAACTGTGACTACTGCAAAACTAGCTTGAAAGATGAACTCTCTTGTACGACTATCAATTTATTTTAATTGTTTACCCCGTTTCATTATAAGATTGGTTCTCCTTTTCCTCCCTATCTCTTTGTTGGCAGGGTCTGCCTTTAGTAGTTGGCATTTGCCTTACCGGTAGTTTTCCAGGCTTGCTATGAAACAAATGCCTGCCTCCAAGCACTCCAGGAACTGGCAGCAGAGGCTTACCTTTGTCTCCTTTTTCTCCCTTGTGCCCTCGAGGGCCTGCTGGCCCAGGCAGACCAGGTAGACCGGCAGGGCCCCTCTCACCTAGGAGGACAGATGGTATGCTAAGTAGAGCACAGGCGTGGGGCCTGGAGAATAGGCAGAGCCCAGCCCAGCACTGGCGAGGGAGCTGCTGTTCAGCACGACGTGGTGGTTACATGGGATTCTGGTGGCTGTTTCCTGCCACACTTACCTTTGGGTCCTGGGATGCCCACCTCTCCCTTCTGCCCAGGAGGTCCTGGAATGGCTCCATAAGCTGCAAGGGGGAGGAAAACAGTTTAGAGTGTGTCAGATTTTCAGCAATGTTTAATAATGAGGCTTTTCAGTGTATGTGTTGCTGAAGCAAGCATAATAATGAGGTGTTTCAGAAGAATGGTTTCTGTGGAGCAGGCCCCGTGTAAAACTTGTAGCACGTTACATGGAGAAGCAATCCGTGGAGGCCCCGCGTGGTGGGGAAGGTGATCGGGGGAGGCCCTTACTTTGGAAAAAGTCCATAAGGTCCTCAGTCACGTTGCTGTAGGCAGAGAAGACCTTGCTGATGCCGGGGGGCCCCTGGGGCCCAGGCTGGCCGGGGGGACCCTGCACAGCGTAGGCCATCCCTTGCAGCAGGCCCTGACCTGTAAAACACGACGTGTGGGCACCCTCTTCACAGTGAAAGTATAGCATCCTCTAATTGTCTAGTCCCTGACGCAGTTAGACTGGGTTAAGTGACAGAAGGGAACAGCCGCGTGGCTCCCTTGTCCTCTGCTGACTGGCACTGCTCTCGGCTGCAGTGGACTTTCAGCAAAGGCCTTTGCCTCCATAGCTGTGCTGATAAGCTACAGGGAGAAAGGGCTCTTTAGCCAGCAACCTTCCCTCTGCCACAGCAGAAAACCAGTATAGTCGGAAAGACTTCTGAGACCCACACAAGTTAGTGGGAAAGCAAAGTACGAAGTCACCCCCAGGCTCTGTTTCTGCAACAAAGGTCCAGTCCTGACTGGGGCCCTTGAACTAAGCTGGCTGGGAGTGAGATCAGGGCCTCCTGTTTTCAGTCCCTGTCCAGCTGGTTCCAGAATTGCGGGCCTGACAGCCTGAGTACTCCAAAATGGGAGGGTGAGTTTCTGGAGCCTCGGTATGGAGATGCTCACATGCCCCCACCCCATTACAGAGGCCTAAGCATCCCAACTTACGTTGCAAGCTCTCAGACACCCGGACAGCCAGCTCATTGTAATCCAGACCTCCAGCAAAGCCGGCCCCCAGTGATCCGCTGTCACTACCGTACATGCCACCTTCTGCTGCTGCCCCATAGGCTCGGCCAAAGGCTCCCCCTTCACCCAGGGAGCCTCCGCTGGCTCCTCCTATGCCCATGGAAGAGCTGTAGGAGGTGCCCTGTCTGACTGATGAGCTGCTACCCCGACTGTAGGAGCCATCCATGGACCTCAGGAGGCTGTCTCCAGGGGGTCCCTGGGGCCCAGGAGGACCTGGGGGGCCGACAATGAAGCTGCGCACATCAGGACCTGTGTGGAGGAAGCTGCGTTAGCGGGAGCTCAGGTCTGTGTAGAGAAAAAGCAGTGGGAGTTAAGGGGTCGCTCTCAGGGTCTCAGCGCCCCTAAGCAGGGCATGAACTTCCGGGCAGTTGTACACAGCAGGACTGTGCTGTCCGGGAAGAAAATGGGCTCTCCCCAACTAGTTGCTCTTGTGTATTTGGTCTCCCGGGTTCCTTCAAGGTCCTGCCCCCCTTTACAGGGGAAGCAAGTCCTGGGAAGGAGGCTGAAGGCACAGCAATGTTGGGGGCACCTACTTGTCAGGTAGCTAATCAGTTCACTTCGGAAGCTGTCACTGTTTTCAGCTGCATAGGTTGCCAGAGCTCCTGAGACACCTGGAGGCCCTCGAGGGCCTGGGGGACCAGCAGGGCCGGGAGGGCCTGGGATAGATGACAAGCCAGCAGCTGAGGGGGAGGCAAGAGAAGGAGCATGTCAGGGACCACCCAGCCAAAGAATCCCCAGCCTGGGCTCAGGGCCCCCTGTGAGCACCTCTCAGGAGAGAATAAGGCAGGGACCCTGGAAGCGGGGAGGAGGGAACAGGCCCAGAGCACCACCCGGGATCAGCTGCTCCTGACTGGCCCTCCCACTCCCAATTCTGAGCTGCCTCCAACACAAATCCTATCCCCTCTCGTTCCACTCTTCTGTGACTGAGAGTTGGAACCCCTACCTTGGCCCCTGACCACAATGATCGTTCATTGGCTCGTGAGTTCTCTGCAGGCTGCCCCGGGGAACACGGTCTGGGCTTAAAGCACCTCAAAGCCCGTGTGCCCCCTCCAGGGCCCAGCCCGGGACCAGCTGCAGGAGGACTTGGTAACTGAATGGGTCTCTCATGGCTGCCCTTGCTAAAACCCATGAGACCCTCCAGACCAGGCTGCAGGCCTCTGCCCTCCTCACCCCTGCTCCCTGTGCCTTACTGTGCAAGTAAGATGAAAGGTCTTCCATGCTGATGCTGGACCACACGTTGCCTGGGATTCCTGGGGGTCCAGGGGGGCCTGGGGGCCCAACGATGCCTCTGAATTCAGACCCTGAGATGCCAAGGAAAAGCAAGGAGTCAGTCATGACCTGGACCAAGGGGCTCTGCCTTCCATCCCAAACCATGTGGACATATGCGCCCTGCTCAGCCTTATCTCGCAGAAAGGAGGGGAGCTCCTCCCAGGCTGTCCCTGGCAAGCCAGGGGGCCCTGAGGGGCCAGGAAGCCCAATGCAGTTTCCAGAACCTGAGGAACAAAATCCCAAGTTGTGGGTTCAAAGAAGCAAAGGCAGATGTGAACTCCCTGTCAGGGAGGGAGCCAGACAAGCAACGTGAGCAGAAGTGGGCCTCTAGTGGGTAAAGGGGCAGCTGGAAGGGACCGGCCGAGAAGAGCACAGAGCTACAGTCCTGTGTAACAACACCGAGGAGGAGGGCCCCAGCTCCTGGGGACAGTGCAGGCCCCAAAGGGCCCATGTCCATCTCCATCCTGCCAGGTGCATGGCAATGCGTGTGTGAGGTGTGTGTGTGCAGAGATGTGTGCAAACCTCATGAAGAATGTTGTCCAAGACTTGTTCTGGCTTCCCTCACCAGGCTCCCTGACCTGCTCTGTGTCTACAGTTTTGGGTTTTCTTTTTGTTTTGTTTTTAAGCTTTATTTATTTTTTATTGTTTTTTTGACAGAGAGACAGAGAGAAGGGGGAGGGCCCAGAGCAGTCTCCATAGTTGACAGCATTAGTTTTCCATATAGTTTCACTCCACAGGTGGGCACAGAGCTGTGCAGGGCAGGAACTGGGTCGGGCAAGAACTGAATTGGGGGCACACACCCCAGTTCAGCACATGGTCCGCGTGGGCCGGAGCTGGGATTTGATCCCTGGTCTCTGGGGCTGCAAAGCGAGCACTTAACCCACTGAGCCATCCCAGCTTCCCCTGCAGCCACAGGTTTGAATAACTCTGAAAGCTGCTCACGTCCTCTGGGCTTGGTACAGTCTGGGAGGGGAGGGTCAGTGGGCTGTTGCAGGGAAATTCTGGCCCTGTGTCCTCACCCTAGCCCCCCCGACCACCCTTGCATGCAGAGGACAAATACTCACTTGACAAATAGCTGAGAACATGATTGCTCAGCTCTGCATAGTCCAAAGACTGGAGGGACCCATCTCCACTGGTTCCTGGTGGCCCTGGGGGACCCCGAGGGCCCACCAGGTACTGGCGTAGATACTGAATCACATCCTCCCCTGCAAGGAGAAGGTGTGCTGGCATGGACCCAGGCCCTGGGGCAGCCACAGTCTCTGCTCCCCACAGACTGGCTGCTGAGGGACACGTGTGAGCTGTGGTTCTCAGGCCCGGCAGGGCACAAACAGCTCCCAGGTAGCCAAAGGGGCGCCTGCCTGGCTGCCTGGCACTGAGGGGTGTGGGGCGGGGTGCGGGGAGGTTTGCTGCCTCCTTTTCAGTCAGCTGCTGACTTGTTAGTGGTTGGGAGCACTGACGGGGTGGCCCCTAATGCTGAAGAAATGCCTGTCTCCCCTGTGCAGCCCTCACAAGGCTCTGATGGGGACAAGATGTGCCTGACGGGTGGTCAGGGGACAGCCAAGGGGCTCCCGCCCTCTAGCCCACTGCAGGTGACTCACGCCGTAGTGCAGCTAGGATGTCTTCAGACGAGATGGAGGCAGATGATGAGCTGATGCTGTACCCCGAAGCTGTGGGGGAAGGAAAATGGGGTTACTGTACTGAAGCAACACCCCCATTACTCCAGAATCACAGAGACCTGGTCAACTGGCTATTTCCATGTGGGGGTGATAAACCAACGGGGACACGAGGAGGCTATTTTGAAATCATGAAAAGATCAAAGGTTTTGCTTGTTTGGTATAAAAAGAGTGCGCAAGAGTGCACTTTAGCCTGACTCCTATGAGCTCCTGCCAACCTGAAGGATTTTTCGCGTACTTAGGACACATTCGTCAACTGCAAAAAGGCCCTGAACATGGCTCTGCAGCGGTGCTTCATTTGAACAAACTCGTTTTGAACTTTTGACCAGTGACCTGCTTACCGTGAATTCCTATTTGAGCATCACGTTCAGAAGAAGGGCAAAGCCAACTGCAAGTTAAGGACTAGCTAGGCTCCAGGAACAAAAGTGGGCCCTGGGGGAAGGGCATTTCAGGGGTGAGAGGCTTACTCTGTAAGTAGCTCACGACGAGTCGTGCCAGCTCTGAGTAGTTGAAAGTCTCACCGGTGATGGTGGTGACCGGCCCTGGGGGACCAGGTGGGCCCGGGGGACCCTGCACTCCAGACAGGTAAGACCTGACACTGTCACCTGCCAACAGAAATAAAGTCAAGCCTGTCCCATGTGGGCATGTCCTCCCTGTGGAGGTAGCCTGAAGCACTTGAGGAAATGCCTTCCGCCCCACATGGGCCCATGGCAGGGCCAGCAGGGAGCCTAGACACCCGTTATTACAGATGGAGAAACAGGCAGAGAGGCCTGGCTGAGTCAGGAGGGACCCAAGGGCTGTGGGTCAAGACTCCAGTTAGCCACCCACTTGACAAAGCTTTGGTGCCCACATTGGGGTCCATGGGGAGCACCGGGATGGGGCCAAGGCAGTGCCCACATGTGACAGTGAGTGGCTGTGCGTACACGTGGACAAGCTTGGGCGTATGAGCCTACTGCGATGAGGCCGAGGCCATGTGGGCAGCTAGGAGAAGACAGGACCATGGACCTGCAGTCCCAGCTTTGGGCAGGAAGACGGGGGCTGCTCATACAGATGCCACCCCCCACCCCCCCACACACACCCCGACCCTACACGCACTCTTCATATACTCGGAGAGGTACTGCTGAATGTCCAGGCCAGAGCTGCTGATGGAGCCCGGCGGGCCAGGGGGCCCAGGTGGGCCTGGCGGGCCTGGCAAGAACGTGGAGCCGGACAATGATCCCCCTGGAAGAAAGAACGCCTTCAGAGGTGGTTTCTCCACCGCTGGGTCACACAGAGGCGCCAGGCACTCCTTTCAGGGTCTGGGGAGGGGCAGTCTTTCTGAGTAGAGGAAAGAAGGTGGTGGCAAAGGGGAGGGTCCCCACTCGCAAAGAAGGCAGCTGCACCCACAGCAGCCCGCGCAGGGTGAGGTGGAGAACGGTGTGACGGAGTGCACGTGCTATTTGAGTTGGCCAGGAAAGCTGCTGGTGGGCCTGGTGGGCCTGGAAGCCTTCCCAGTAAGAGAAGCCCCAAGACTCCGTAGTGCCAAGTGCTGGGCCAGGAAGCCTCTGCCCAGGAGAAGTGCTGAGAGAGCGCTTTCCTAAGAGCCATCCCAGAGGAGTCTGAACTATGAGCCCATTGTCCCCACCTCCCACCAGGAAGCTCAGGGCCTCAGGGGCCTGGGGGACCTGGATTGGAAGGTCCTGCTGAAGAGACAGAGGAAGAGCTAATGCTGAGCCCAGGGG
This sequence comes from Craseonycteris thonglongyai, assembly GCA_004027555.1. NCBI lineage: Eukaryota > Metazoa > Chordata > Mammalia > Chiroptera > Craseonycteridae > Craseonycteris > Craseonycteris thonglongyai. The sequence goes on from PVKE010003217.1 coordinate 38,100, forward strand.
GCTGATCCTGGCCCTGAGGACAGGGTCTTGGCTTCCTCACTAAGTCCTTGAGTCCCCCGTCCCCCAAGATTCCTGAGACGCTCACCTGGTGGCCCGGGTGGTCCAGGTGGGCCTGGAGGACCTTGTAAATCAAGACCCTCTGTGTTGAGAGAAGAGACCAGAAATGAGTAAGAGCTGACAAAGGGCTGCTCTCCAGCAGCTTCACTTTTCACCAGAATCAGCACCAGGCGCTGCAGGCTCTTGACAGCCCACATACCAGGCCCGGGCTCATGGCACACGACCCTCCAGCGTCCCCTCTGTGAGGGACGCCCTTGCTCAGAAGCGTGGGGGCTGCAGTCGAGCTCCCTGACGGCTCATATGTGTGTATTGGGTGAGGGGTGAGGACATGGCTTTAGTGTCAGAGAGCTTGAGTTTAAATCCCTTCTCGGCCACTTCGAGCTAGTGACTGGGGAAGTTAGGGACCTCTTTCAGCCACAGCTTCCTCCTCTGAAAACCAGAGGCATCTGACCCATGTCATAGGGACCTTGTGAAGACTCAGTGAGATGCCATGGCACAATGTGTGGCACATGGCGACCGCTGGGCTAGGGTGGGCTGTTGTCTTTGCTGTTCAGGTGCGCAGATGGTCAGGTGGACGCCCAGTGGCATCTCTACCTGGGTTTTTTAAAGGACTTTGGCAACAGGAGGACCCAGGAGCCAGCCCTCCCAGGCCAGTCCTGCGGCTGAGAACCCACAGCCCCTGCCATCGCTCTCAGGGAGCAGGGGATGCAGAGCTTCTGCCTGAGACGTGAACAGTGCCTGGCTCACTAGGAGGCCCTGCATGGTCCACCTGGAGTCCCAGGAACCTCTCTGACAGCTGCCACATCCTCAGCGACTCCCCACAGCTGACGAAAGCCCTGCTGTTCCTTCTTGGCTAGCATTGCATTCGAGAGGAACTGGTCATCCTCACTCACACCTGGGGGCCTGATGGCTGCAGCCCCTGACCCATGTCACCTGCCCTGGAGAACATGGGGGCACTCACGGGCAGCGAGGACCTCGGAGATGGACCTGCCACTGCTGATGAATGAATCGCCAGCAGGTCCTGGCTCCCCTCGTAGACCTGCAGGAGGACACAGAGTTAAGGTGGGTGCCGCCTGCAGAAGTCAGTCAGTGCTCTCCCTCCAGAGATGGGCTGCAGGGGCCCGGGGGGGTGGGGGGGACAGGGGAGAGGGGGGGCGGGCCGAAGAGTTGGCTTTGAACTTTCCTGTCAGCTGATAAACAACCCAGGCGGAACTCAGTCAGCTTTCCTAAGCCTGGATTTTGGTATTTGAATGTATCTGGACAGTGGCACTTTTATCAGGGTCTGGTCACGACACCTGAGGCCTGTGAAAATAGCTGAGCTTGACTCTGAGCAGGGGCCACAGAACTGATCTCCTGCCTCTTCAGAAACATGGAAGTGGGTGACAGGAGGTGTCTTCCCTTGACGCCAAGGCCTTGCAAGGCCCTTGGTGAAGAACTGTGTCACCCCCTCCCCCAAATGCACACCTCTCTCTTCATTTAGGGACTGGGGCCCAAGTCCAGTCTGGGAAGGAGGCCTCCCGCCCGAGCCCAGGGTCACGTGCTCTCTCAGGGCGGCACCTACCTTGCTGTCCTGGGAGACCCGCTGGGCCAACAGGGCCTAGAAATGGGGTTGGAGAAGAAGAGTTTGTGACACCTCGAAGGTCACAGTTCTAGAAAGAACTGCAGAAAGGCAGGTCCTGGGTATACACGTAGCTTCCCTCTGAGGCACAGAACGGTGGCCCAAAGACATCAGCTTGCTTATTTGAGAGCAATAAGCCTAGTGTGACCAGATGTCCTGCTTTTGGCGGGACAGTTCCGATTTTTAACAATTTGTCCCGCGTCCCGCAGCATTTTAAAAAAGTCCCGATTTTTGGAAAGAATGCACGACAAGCTAGGGAACGGCGGGAGATAGACCAAATTTTTAATCAAGAACCCCCCCCCCCCCCCCGTCAATGGTGCCCCGCTTTACCAATGTTAAAATCTGGTCACCTTAAGGGTATAAGCCCTGTGTGACACCAGCAGGCCTGCCCTCGCTGACCCTGGCCTTCTACGTGCCTGCAGTGTCCCTCCCACTGCAGCTCACCAGCAGGGAAGGCTGGTCCATACTTGCACTGGTCTTCGTAGATCATGTACTTCATTTACACACAAGCATTTTAAAATAACTAAAAAGCAGGTGCAGTTGACCCTTGAACAATGTGGGGCTTAATGGTGCTGAGACCCCCCCGCCACCACATAGTTTAAAATTTGCATATAACCTTTGACTCCCTAAAAACTTAACAACTATTAATAATAGTCTACTGTTGACTGGCAACCTTACCAATAACATCAACAGTCAATTTATTCTGTGATGTATGTGTTATATATTCTTACAATAAAGTAAACTGGAGAAAAGAAACATTTTAAATCATAAGGTTTGTTTGCAAGTTGTCACAAACCTTCAAAATATCTTCTAATATATTTATTGTAAAGAAATCTGTGTGTAAAGTGAACCTGCATAGTTCAGACTTGTGTTGTTTAGGGGTCAACTGTTTAACAAAATAACAGGCATTTTGGAAAAATATAAAAAGTATTACTCATAATTCTTTAACTAGTTGGTATTTTGTTTTAATTCCTCCCAGCATTATTTTTCTTGCATCTTGTAAAAATATTGTTGCAACCACAGAACATACATTATCGGGCATTCTGCTCTTTTAAATAACACCATTATCTTCTAACAACTTAGCTAAGTCTTCATATTTTTGTAGCAATATCACTATTGATGAACAATTGGGGGATATTTTTTGAAATAAATTCCCTGCACTTTTGGTGCCTCTCATGAATCTTAGGTTGCTTTCCAAGAGGAAACAATTTGAAGACCAGGTGCTCTGACTGACCAACACTGGCTCTGGAGGCAGGACCTGAGCCAAACCCTGGCGCTGCTGCCCAGCCGAGGAAGTGGCTTACCAGCCCCAGCCTCCAGGGGAGCTGTGGGGGTCTGTGAAGCAGGGCCTGCCTGCCTGGGCAGCGCTTGGGAGACCCGCTGGTGTGGGATGCAGGCTTGCTAGGCTCTCTGGGAAGGGGCTTTCTCAGCAACGCCCAGTTCCTGTCCTGGATTTCAGGATTTGAGGGAACGCTACAGGCAAATGCAACCGAGGCATGCTGCTGATTTGGGGCAAAGAAAGATAACAGACTGACCTGGGGCACCTGGAGGTCCTGGGGGTCCCATGGCTCCAGGAGGTCCTGGGGGGCCTGGGACAGTGAGAGTCGATGACCCCTCTGAAAACAGAAGGCACATGGAACACTGAGCCCCTCTCTTCTGGCTCAGAGGTGCTGGGACCCGGGCCAGGTTGTGGGTCAGGCTGGGCCAGCGCCTCTTACCCTCACCGGCTCTGGACCCCCCATGGCCTGGCTGCTGGCCCGCAGGGCCCGGCACTGCGCCCTTCCGGAAGCACTGAGCTGCAGACGGGCACTCAGGCAGAGCGTGGGCAGATGCCCGGTACACGGGAATACAGGGCCTGCCTACCTGAGGTCAGGATCCTGGCTGGAGCTCCTGGTTCACCTGGGAGGGGAGGACAAGGAGAGTGGTTGTTCCCAGGACCAATTAGTGGCCCAATAAATCATTTCCCGGGCTTCCAATGGCATTTGAGACCCACTCCTGGGCCCTAACCAGCAGGCTAACAGCATTTTGATGAACTAAGGGGAGTGTGCGGGAAGCACTGAGGACCGGTCTCCACCGCAGACCCCGCAGGCCAGCTGGGGAAGAAGCTGCGACTCCGAGAAGGGGCTTATTGGTGGATGTCAGACAGTGTGCCTTTCAGTGAGGCCGGAGTGAGGCTGACGAGTCATTCCCACGCTCACATCCTCTCTTCTCCTACAGTGGGCATCCCAGGCTCTTACTGTCAATGGCCTTGGATGGGAAAGTATGGAGAGGTGCAAGGACAGAGGTGGGAGCACTGCAGGGAGAGCCTGGTCCCAGGCGCCCCCCTGGGACGGTAGTAGGAGCTGTGCAGAGTTAGAAAGCTGGGAAATCCTGAGTTGCCTACAGGTTAACAGATCTCTTTTCTGCACGTGGGTGGAGCACTTCCAAGAAGGGGGTGTCAGGTTTGTACTTTTCTAAATGTATTGGCCACCAGATGCCATCTCAGTGAGGCATCTCTTCGGATTGGAAATCCACAGACTGAGAAACCATATGAGTGAAGCAGAAGATGGAAATGTCCTCCAACGGGGACTTTCGGGGGCCCCTTCGGTCGTTTCCCAAGGTCTATGAGCAAGTCAATCACCCACACATGAGGGTAATGTTGACTTCTCTCGGGGGAAGTGGAGGGTGGTCTCTGCCTGCCATCTGCCAGCCCTGGGGGTCACTGTACCAGTATTAGGTAAAACTAGGCTGACCTGATGGATCGTTTTAAATGGGACATTGCTATTGTTTTCTGTCCTGTTTAAAACAGTCCGTCTGGTCAGCCTAGGTGAAGTGCCCACCTTTGTATATTGTCCAGAGAAGGCCTGAAGTTCCCTGTGAACAGGAAGTCACAGGCCCGCAAGGACAGGGTGGAACCCCCAAACCTATGCACGTCTTAATAAATAAAGGTGCCATCAATTCACAAACAGATTTGTGGACCCAGAGATCCTTCTGTCTGGGATGTGTGAACCCAGCTGTTACTGTTTTGAATTACATTGATTTGTCCCAAAAGAACTCCTTGGCCTAACCAGTCATTGGAAATAGTTTCTAGAACGTAGTTATTGTATTCCTTGGGTCCCCCCACGGTGACAGTGATAGCTCCTGACAGGGTGCAGCTCCCCAGAGCATTAGGATTCAGCACGTGAGGCCACAGGGACAGGGGAAGAGCACTGTCCCTGAGAAGACTGGTGCTGCCCTCGCTTGGGCTGGGGTCTAACGGCAGAGCCGGGCGATGGCCCAGGAGCAGAACGGGACAGAAGTGCCACCCTGTGTGCAGACCCCAGGGGTGACTTCCCCTCTTAGCAGCATCACAGAGGCTCCTCCCTGCCCGAATGATCAAGAGTCGCACTGTAGGGGACAGGGCACCAGTGGGGCATTTTAGGGGCAAGCTAGGAGACCCACTGGCTGGCGGGCACCAGGGTAGTGCCCTTTCAGATCCTTCTCCAACCTCGGCCTGGAGGTGTCCAGGCATCAGAGTGAGGCTCACGCTGGTGCGGGCGGGCTGGGGCGTGAGGATTCAGGGCTTAGTGGGTCAGAACCATCCTCTGGCTCCCTAGCCTCATAGCCTTCCACTGAAGCCACTAGATGCCACTGTTGATTCAGGCTCTGGCCCGACCCAGGCTTCTCTCCAGCCAATCCTTCCCGCTGCAAAAGAAAGGGACTAGTGAAAAGAAAGAGTACCTAACTTGGAAAGTCACTTACCTTTAGTCCCTGGCCGGCCTGGGATGCCCGGAAGTCCTGATGTGAGTGAAGACAAGTCAGTCAGGATGAGTGAGGTGTGATCCCAGCCCCTGGCTGGTAGTAATGGTGCCCCCTCCTCACAGCCACAGCCGCTGACTGAAGCCCGCAGACCCACCTGGCTTTGCTCAGGTGGCCGCGGGGTGGGGTGGGGAGGGCTCTTGCTCTGAGCCCTTTTCCTTCTTTGGGAAACCGGGCAACAGCTGGGCTTGAGGGAGGCAGAAGCCCAACTCAGCTCTGGGGGGTCCCAGTGCCTCTGGGTTATGAGCTCCCTGCACCCTGCAAAGCAGCTGCTGTCCCCGCTTCTCCCCTATAGAACTGGGAAGGAAAGGCTGGGGTTCTGACACCCCATGCCATGCCCCCTTGTGCTTTTGTCTGCTGAGCTCCACCGGGGAGCAGCTGAGAGACTGGCTGGGCACTCGGCTTTAGGGGCCTGCCGCTTGGTTTCATGTCACACCCCTGCTTTGTTTCCCGGCTGGGTGTGGTGATCATTTCTCAAATCTGCATGGGTGACACGGGTCCAACTAGAGGACAGACGCTGACACGGCAGCTGGCCTTGAGGGACTGGGCTTCTACCCGCTCCACACCAGGGGCTGCAGCCTCTGGGGGGCCAATGGGATTCCTTCCTGGGGTTCCTGCACCAAAGGGAAACAGGGCAGGGCACAGGCAGACAGAGCTGGTGCACGATCTAGCATTTCTACCAGATTGGTTTTCTAGATGGTTCTGTGCCTATTTTTCCTTCCTAAGGTGCGTCTCAAGTCTCAGAGTAAAAGGACCTGAACCCACTTTTGCTGGGAGCGTGAGGGGAGGAGGAGAGGCCCTTGCTGAGGGCAGGAAGGCTGGAATGGGGTGTGTGGCAGGTGGTGTTTGGAGGTGGGAGTGACCCAGTGACTCACCCTGAGGTCCTTGGGGTCCTGTGAGACCTACAGAACATAGAACACAGGAAGGGGGAGCTGAAGGGTTGAGAAGCCACACCCCAGCTGCAGGAGCAGGTGGGATTGGGGGTGCAGGAGGACAAACCCAAGTCTGGGGCAGCCAGACTCCTGGGTCCTCCCAGCCCTGGACAAGAGCAATTCTTGGGCTTTGTGGTGAACTGACCCCAGTCCATCGGACGATGGTTCTTAGCCCATTTGGGGTCACAGACCTTTTGGCACCTGAGAGCCACAAACCCTGAAGTCTCATATGCTCCCTGATCCCTGCTGCTGCCCCCCACACCGGCCCCCACTCCCTTTTTGATGCTCCACATCTGCATACCTTCAACAGAGCCAGGAGGACCCCTGCCCCTCACAGCCTGCAGATGAACGACACTTCGCCCCTCACAGCTTTCTTGGCACATTTTGATCTGTTTCCACTAAAGCCCTGAGGGTCTTATTCCCGGGGCCTTCAGTGGAGATGCTAACAATGGCTGCTCTCCTCAGACTGGTGGGTACTGATGAGGGTCCAGGTACAGCCACCCCGGGGGAAGGTGGGCCCAAGGGGAAAGGCTCAGAGGAGCAAGAACTGAGGTGCTGTTCAACGCTGCCATTTTTGAGAGACTCCTTGCTGCTTTCAGCTATTAATATGTCTGTCCCCAGTTGCCAGACCTGGTGAGTCAGGTGTCAGGACACACAGCCACTGCAGATAGCACACGCCAGCGATGGGATATGCACGCACACATACACGTACACACGCACACACATGCCGTGGCGCCCTCTTCCCACTCTACTATCTGGCTTTGCTGGGCCTCCAGAAGGTCCTGGGGGCCTCGCATCCCAGGCATCCCTGTGAGACCTTGCTCACCGAGACAGCACGACCGATGTGCACAAGTGCTCCTTGTAGGAGAGCTGACCGGGCCAGCACATAGTTGATGCTGCCCTGGGGATTTTACTGGGCAACTTGCAGGCAGGTGGGAAGGGGGAAGCTAACAAGACCTGGACTTTGCCCATTGGGATAGGACACATGCCCCCTGGCATTACAATTAGGGGGTGTGGGCAGGGCAGGGAGTGGTGGGCAGGGGAGGCAGGGAGCATGAGGGGAGCTGAGCAGTGACCAACCTCTTGGGCCTTGGTGTCCATTTGGGCCGGCGGGTCCTAAGGAAACAGAACCAAGTGTATCAGTGACTCCCTCCCTCTACTGCCCAACAGCCTCACATCAAGTCGTTTCCCAGGGAGGGAGTCTGCAGGCCCTTCCTGGAGCCGTCAAACACAGAAAAAGCCTGTTCTGCCATGTTGTGGATGCAGCTTTCTCGGAAACCAGCAATTGTCTATTTTCCTGTTAAGAACTGTCCAATACTCCCATTGCATCTCCCATGCCCTTTGCGGGACTTGGTACACACCAGATGCCCCCCAAATGCCTGCCTCGTTCAGTCAAGCTCTTGGAAGTCAAGGTCCTGGGAGTTCTTGTCCCCTCTGCTCTAGGTATCTCCCCACCCTCTCTGAGGTCTCTCTGAGACCATGTCTTACTTTTCCCCACATCTTTGTCTTTCCTCACTCATGTTGTCTCTGCATGAAATTGTCCAAATTGATCATGACTAAAATCTTCCTTACTTTTTAGAATCATCTGGGGCTTAAACCCTCTGGGACTTGGTGCAAAACGCCTGGCCTGCTGAGGGTCCTTGGGCCTGCTCCCTGTCCTAGCTGACAGGCCTTTGGTAAGGGTCAGCCAAAGGCTGAGCCCTGGATCTGGCTTTGAGACAGGCCTGAGGTGTCAGGGCTATGTCTAGAATGCCACGGGTTCCAAAGGATTCTGACATTCGACACTCGTCTCTTCTCCCCAGGGTCCCAAGTGGCACAGAGGCAAGAAGCAGCCAGGCACTCCCCTTCTCCCAAGCAGGGAGAAACCCCCAAAGACAGACCGCTGCCTCTGAGCCCCAAGAAGAACATGCAGGCCTAGGAATGACCTATAGATGGAGCTTCTCCCCGGGGGGTGGGTGGATCAGAGAACAGGAGAGGTGGCTCTGGAAGGATCTCAGCCCTAGAGCCCTGACAGTGACTGGAAGAGGGTGGAGTCACTGTGTTTGCTCCTTTGGGACACTCACCTGTTGCTCCTTTAGCTCCAGGCTCACCCACAGCGCCAGCCGCACCTCTGGCGCCAGGCTCACCTGCAAAGGAAGTGGGCTAGTTGGTTGGTAGCTTTCAAGCTTCACACCCTTGACAATGGTAGAGTGCCACGCTCTCCCTGCCCACCCCAGCCTGCCACGTCCCCAACTAGACGAGCTTGGGGTGCCAACCAGAGATGATGCAATGTCTGCTTGGACTATGGTCAGGGCCCCCTGGGCAGTAGGCAGGGACGGGCCCAGAGCATGCCTGGTCCAAAGGGGCCTGTGCATGAGCCTTAGTCCTTTGGCAACAGAGAGCTGCCCCTTGTAGCCAAGTATCATTACTATTACTTTCCTTTTTAATCATGCAAGTTGGCAGGAGATAAGTGGATGAGGGGGATACAAGTAATGGAAACTTTCTGCTATTTAGGGAAGAGCTAATTTTCTCAACTGGATTCCCCAAAAGCATCAGAGACCACCATAAACACGCTTTTCTGCCCGTAACATTTCCCATCTGGACTGTTCATCGTGATGCTGGCTGATGCACCTCCACTCAGTGCTTTCGTTTATCTTGTCTTGTGTTTTTTCTAGTTTGCAAGTTCCCTGAAGGTTTTTAGACAGATTCTGTCTCATATGTCTGTATTTTTCTGCCCACCTCCAGTGCCTGATGGATTTACAAAAAGTCTTTAATGCATCCAGGTGGATTCCGTGTAGGACTGACCTGTGAGACCTCGGGGTCCTTCCTCACCCTGGTCACCTAAAACAAACATGGGGTGGGGGTGGGGGCAGAAGGCATCAGTCAGGAGCAAGAAAAATATTCTCACCCCTTAAGAGGAACCCCCTGACCCCCAGAGGCTGAATAGTTCTCATTGTACCTGGAAGCGACTGTCAGCAGAATGTTGGCGAGCACTTGGCATTCATGAAGCCTAAGGGGCCCGTTTATCTCCCCCAGGGTCAGAACCCGCCCGCAAACTGACCCCAGCACCTGCTGTCACACAGCGATGCTGCAGGCACAAGGAGGACCAGACAAGGACGTCCTCAATGCTGCATCTTTGCTACCCCAAGGACCACCCAGCCACAGTACTATGACATTGGTGCTTTGTGTCCCCTTTTTGTGCCTCGGTTTTCGTATCTGAGAGGCTGCTCTAGAATGAGCTCCTGGTTCCTCCTGGTCCCAGGGTGTAGGAACCAGAGCCATCTGCAATCTTGGACACTGGGGCTGGGGTCACATTTAGGTTCCCAGGAGTCAGGCAGGCTCTGCTGATGTCTGAGTAGGAGCAGCATACCTTTGGGTCCTGGTGATCCCATAGGTCCTTTGTCACCTGAAAAGTAATGGACCACTTGAGGTAAAGAGCCATGGCGAGGAAGACCAAGAAGGGCTGTGTCTGAAGACAGGCCCCCTTCAGCCCCCGTCCTGACCACCCCTTCTCATGCACCTGTCCGCCTGTACACACTGTTGGTCATGTCCATCAGACTCTCCTTGTCCCCTCAGATCTTCTTACTGAGTGAGTGGCATCTATAGAGTGACATCCCACTTCCCCCCAGCCTCTCCCTCCAGCTTACCTTTGATACCTGGGCGTCCTGCTTCACCTTGGGGCCCTTGGAGACCTACGGGGCCTGCAAGCAGAAGACCATGCGGGTAGGTGAGTGCCCCTGGCTTTGGAAGGGACAAACATGCACATGGGCACACACGCATGCACCTGTACACAGATGTGAATATCACACACACAGAGGCACACACATCGTGCACAAACACCCAGGCGCACATACACCCTGGAGTACAAATCAAGGGTGATTTTTGTCCACCTCTTGTTGTCCCAGCCCAGGTTCTTTGCCCCTGTGATTGCCAGGCCCTGAGCATAAGGACACCTCACTGGATGCTGCCAGAGACACTGGCCCTCATTGTAATATGGGCTGTAGCTCAAGAATCCCAAGACAGCAGGACAGCTCTGGTCTGCCGGGATGACACAGGCAGCAGGAGCATGCTCAGATGAAGGCAGGAGGGGACGCGCCTGCTGCTGAAGCTGCTGGGGTGGGGGTGTGGGGGGTGTGGGGGGCGTGGGCCTCAACCAGGTCAGAATGGTGCTCCTGGGACCCATCCATACCGACCTCAGTCACAGGGGATACAGTGGGGGTGTGAATTTTGTGTCTCCAGGAGACTCTCTTTATAATTGCTTCTTTTGCTTTGAAAATGTTTGTTTTTTCCCTTTCAGCATGTTTTTTGTTTGTTTGTTCCCCCCCCCCCCACAAGAGCATCATTTGTAAGAAAAAGCACACTGACCTGGGTGACCCTGTAGACCAGGAGAACCTGAGGCACCTGAGGAGGATGACAGACAATGGAGGGACAGGCACAGGCCAGGGGCTCCTGACCCCGCGGGGACGGTCAGGTGGAGCGGTGGGAACCTGTTTCCAGGTGAGGCCCATGTGTACGGGCATCGCCCACACAGTGTGGGTTCCTGCCAGGACCAGGGCCATTGGGCCCAAGGCGACCCAGTCCAGTGCCAAGTCCTCCTTAGGGAGGAGGCTGTAACTGGTGAGATCCGGAGTCCCCTCCTCCTTCCTGGTCAGAGCACAGCATTTGGGTCAGGGAGGGGCGAGGCCACCTGACGAGCCTCACGTGGACAGCCCCGTTCTCCCGGAGTGTCCAGACATGTTGCTTCAGAATGTGTGCATCTGGCCCCAGGCCAGTGAGGAAACCATTCTGCCTTTTGACTTCCTGATCCATCCACCCACTTGGGGGCCACATAACGGGGCCATTGAAGACAGATGGAAATGTGAGTCCCCAAAACACCAGGGAGCCGGAACCACAGCCCAGTCCTGCCCCCCAGAGACTCCTTTGTGGGGTTACCCTGTCTGGGCCCATCACCCTGCACAGGTCTGAAGCAGGGGCCTAGGACTGTCTGGGATCCCAGCTCCTGGGCACCTGACTTACCTTTGGGACCCACAGAACCCGGGACACCAGGTGCACCCTGAATACCCGGTTCACCAGCAGGCCCTGGGGAGGAATGAGCACTCTGAGAGACGGCCCCCAGTTTGGATGCCCACCCAGCCTCGCAGTGGCATTGGGCGGGGGTGGTCCCCACTCGGCCAGAGACCTCCACCCATTTGGAGGTAGCTAACCCTCCTGTGAGGGAATCGCCTCTTACCTCTGTCGCCTTTCTCTCCAAACCCAGGCAGCCCTGGTTCACCACGAGATCCCATGGGGCCTTCACGCCCTCTCTGGCCCATGGGCCCCTCTAGGCCGGGCTCTCCTAAAAGCAGAAATGGCCACATCGGAGTTGGACCCTGAGCCACAACTGAGAGCTTCGCAGGCAGCATCTCACTGGCAGGACATCTGCCTAGGGCCTCTACATGGGTCCCCCAGCATCTCCCCTTCACCTCTGTGGCTGAGACTCAACCCAGAAGCCAGAGCAACCCTTTGAAAATGTAAGAGGATCGCGTCCCACCCCAGCCCCAAACTTGCAAGGGGCTTCTCCCCTCAGTAGAGGCAAAGCCAAAGTCCTTCCAGGGGGCTCCAAGGCCCATACTGTCAGCCTCACTCACTGCCCCTCCCTCCTGGGCCCCAGCAGAGGCCTCCCTGCCTCCTCCCCCTCCTCATGCTCCTTGACCAGTGGGCACACTCTTGCCCTGCCAGTGGCTGCTCCCTCTGCCTGGCATGTCTCCCCAAGATCTCTTCACACCCAGCACCCTCACCCCCTTCCAGTGTTCTCAGATGGCGCCTTCTCAGAGGCCACCCTGATGGCCCCATTTTCAATGACCCCTCAGGCAGGCAGGAAGGGAGGAGTGAATGGAAAAAGCAGTTCTTACCCACGCTGCCTTTTTGTCCCTTTGGTCCTTCGGGACCAGGGTGGCCCAAGAGCCCAGGGATACCTGTGGATACAGAACACCTCAGCCCTGTTTTCCTCCCGGAACCTGGAAGCCAGCAGCAGGGAGCCCGCGATCCCAGCCACGCCATCAGAGATTACGCACCTGGAGTCCCGGGGAGCCCTCGGTCTCCTGCGGAAACAGATAAGAGAAGAATCAGCCAGAGCACGTGGCAGTTACCTACAGGAGCCACGGTGGGCTTCAGGTAGGACTGCCGAACGTAGCCAGTGAAAGTACTGGGTGCTCGGTTACGCTTGCCCTGCAGAGAAACATCGCGTAAGTTCTTAGCATGCGTATGTCTCAGGGGGTGTTTGGGACACACTGATAATGAAGAATTACTCGTGTGTAGTTCAGATTTCACTAGGGGTCCTGTATTTCATGGAAACTGCAGGCTCAGGGCCACCAGTCCCCATGCCAGCATGGTCAGGAGGAGTGGGGCCGGTACCGGGGAGCCCCGGAGAGGATGCAGAGTGTGTGGGGGGCAGGGAATCCTGAAGAGAAGTGGAGGGTTACCAAGGGGAGGAACCCCAATTTCTGCCCTGGGATCTCTTGGGAAAGCAGGTGGAGCTGGGCAGCGAGGGGCAACTCTCATCTTGAACAGTGATTCTCAGAATAAGCTGTGCACCCCTCGCCTCAGAACCGCCTGGGGTGATCAAGACGACAGACTCCTGGCCTCACCCCCCGCACCTGCTGACTCAGAGGCTCTGGGAGTTGGCTCAGGGTCTCTGGCAATTCTCATAGACACTGAAGTTTGTGAACCCCACTCAGCTAGATCAAGGGGTGCCGCTGTGGTCACTGGGATTGGACACCTTCTTCTTCCACCCATGGGCCTGTCCCATTGATTGTCAACCCACTTTTCTGAGGAAATATATTAATCCCCTCCAGCACGTAAGTGTGTGCCTTAAGATGGCCCGTGGTTAACACTGGGGGGCACTTTCCTGACTGCGTCCTGCCTGTCCGTCCCCGGAAGGCACATGGTGTTGCTTCTACTGGGTTTCTCCCACAGCAGCTTGTTTTATTTATCTCATCTTCCCTCGGCTAAGACCCCTGGGAGCAGGCTGCTCACCTGGAATGGTGGTTGCTGACCTGACTCATCAGAAAACCTGGGGCATCTAGCCCCAGAGCATGTGACTCAGGAGCATGTGATTCCTGGCAGGGCCCAGGAATCTGTATTTCTAGAAATCTTGGGTGGGGATGTGTCCGCCCATTGGAGCTGGGGGAGACATAGGCCACCTCAGGGTCCTTGTTCTGGGAGTCCCTAGAGCCCAAGAAGGGGCAAAGGACAGTTCTACCCCAGCGATATGGAGCCCTGCTCTGTCATGAAGCCCCCTGCCCCCCAAGAGCCCACGCGTCTGCAGGCAGCTCTGTGGCTCCCAAGTGCTACTACAGAGGGAAGATGGTCAGGGACAGTGAGCGGTGTCCTCTGACACTCGCTGCCTGCTTGAAACCCGCAACCCTCACTAATATCTAGGGTAAAAATTTCCACGTTGTATTACCTTTAGGACCTGGATTTCCCATGTCACCTAAAAGCAGAAAGATAAGAACATTGTGACTGGGCTGGGAAGCCGCAGGCTGTTCTCAGTACTTTAAGAGCAGCTACAGGCGTTGACCAGCACAGCTGACAGGAGGTGCACTGCTCTTCCCCGTGAGGTGGGTGTGGGGTCTGTGTCACTCCCTCGTGCTGCTGGGTCTCTTTTAGAGGATGTCTTATCGGCCCCTCCTGTTCTAAGATATTCTGACTGTAAAGCCTTGCTCCACCCTCCCAACAGATGCTATAGGATCTTCAATTTGGGGGGAAAAAAAAAAGAATTCTAATCCACCCAGAAAAACGAGCTCCAAGTGCAGGAAAGGAGAGCAAGGAGAGGGCTCGATCTGCCACAATACCTTTCGGGCCAGGGTTTCCTCGGAGATTGCCTACAAGACAAAGTGAACCCTGAGTTAGTCGCACCTCCTCTGCATGACACACTCACACGAAGGGAGTTGCCGTGGGATAGTGGGACGGGACCTAGGCTAGGACTAGCGATCAGATTCCAAAATGTGCTAGTGGCGTGACTGTGGGCAGGTCTCCCCAGGTCTCAGTCTTCCGAACAGTACAATGGGCACATGATACCGGTCCTCCCTCTGACCCCGGACTATGGAGAGGACTGAGTGCAGAGCAAGTGTGACACAAGAGGTACCACTGCACACAGAGGCAACGGAGCAGGGAGCGGGAGCGGGAGCAGCCAGCGCTTCGCCCTGCCACGGGCTCACCGTTTTCTTGCTCTGTCATCAGCTTGTTCCTCACGAACAGCCACAGGTCCTCCTGACTGGAGTCGTCCAGCCCCGACTTCCCCAGGCCTCGGCCCACCCCCGGGGCCACCCACTGCTGCCGGTCCTTGTTCAGCTCCCGCCTCTCCTCGTACTGCAGCTCCCCGCTCCTGCGCTGCTCCAGCTCGTCCACGCGCGCCTTCAGCTTCCTCAGCTCCTGCGCTGGAACGGCAGATGGGTGCTGTCAGTCCAGGGTCAGAGCCAGGGCCTTGCGAGCCCCCACCCACTGCCCTCGGGGAGCCTGGAACGGAGGCTCCGGGGTCTGCGGCAGCTTCTTCGTGCTCCCGGGGGCATCTTGCTGGGATACTTCTGCCTCTGCTGTGGCTACCAGCGGGATGGGCTCCCGAAAATGGTCACCGAGCCTTAAAGAAACCTGGCCCCGGGGGTGGTGCGGAGCTGGCTCTCGCTCCCTGGGCGCTGGCACGAGAGCCAGCACAAAGGCTAGAAGGCACAGCCTGACGGCTCAGAGCAGCCCCCGAGGGCTCTGGGCCCGTTGGAATCCCAGCTCTGCCACTAGGTGGCCGTGGGACCTTGGCCAGGTGCCTCCTGGAGCCTCAGTTTCCTCATCTGCAATGACAGAGGCTCTGCACCTATGATGTCGGGCCCCTTAGCCCCCTACTGGGGACACTGGTGAATTCTGCTCTCTGAACGGGCAGTGGGCCTGCTGCCCGGCCACCACTGCCACCACTGCTGCCACTGCCACGCACCCAGAGCAATGAGGCCGAAGAGCAGCCCCAGGAGCAGCAGCCAGGTGAGCAGCAGGCCCAGCAGCCATTTCCACCAGCTGCAGCAGGAGCCGCAGGGGCACCAGGCTGGCGCAGCTCCCCACGGGCCCCCCACACCGCCACCGCCGCCGCCACCGCCAGCTTTGATGCCGCCGCCGCCATTATGTCGGTCGTATCCGTGGATTTCTGCAGAAGAGAGGGGAAGCGGAAGGTGAACACCGATGGCTCTTGCCCTCTTCCCTCCACATTTCCTGGCTTTTGGTGACTTCCTGGGGACCTGAGAGAACATGAGTGCGGCTTTCAGGGTCCTGTGCCACTCTGTGAGGGGTGAGGCTGGCTCCTGGAACGAACACAGGGCCATGGTGGTGAAGAACTGATGTCGGACAGGCCTGGCTTGAGCTGTGTGACCCTGAGAAGGTTGCTTAACCCTTCTGTTTTTGTTTTTTTTGTAAAAGATTACCTACTGCATTGGATGGTTATTGAATGAAGCAAGACATGCAAAGTAGTTAGCAGAGGATGTAGCACATAGCTCTAAGTTTAAAAATCTTTATTCCAGACCTTGATCTGCCACAACCTTCTGCATTTCATTAGGCCCAAACCTAAGGCATTTCTATCTCCATGTCTCAGTTTGCACAGCTCTTTCCTTGCGGTCTCCCAAGTGCCTAGCATTACACTCAGCACTTAAGAGGTGCCCAATAAAGAGTTTTTCGTATCTAAAATGGGGTGAAACCCTTGGTCTGCCTCTGTGACCAGGCTACAGTAAGAAGTGAGGAAGGAGTAAAGGGCTGGAGATGTGCATAGTCCTAGTGTCACACTGAAGCCGGTGTATGTGTGTGCATGGGGTGGTGGTGGTAAGACAATAGTAGCCCTGTTGTGCTGTTCCTGTCATGTTGGGAGACCCTGGCTCTAAGGGCAGAGAGAGGGTGCCTAGCAGTAGGGGGAGGGGGGCCTGTGAGTCATATCCCCTGAACTAAGCTGCTTCTGCAGCCCGTTCTATCTCCCAGCCTGCCCCCTTCACTGTCCTCCACCCTGCTCCCTTCAAGCCTTCAGGAACATTCTTTAGAGTTGGGTGGCTCAGGTGTGCGCTGGCTCCAGCCAAGGGGTATTACCTGTGCTATTTATTCACCATACCCAGCCCCGTGGGCCTCAGTTACCAGGGGACCACCACTGTCACCTACCTGCTGCGGTGGTCTTGCCCTTTGTGGACACAGTCTTCACCTCCCCTGAAAGACAAACACCAAGAGCACAGGTTTTGACCTGAGCTTTTAAATGGGAGGAGCCCACGAGACAGCCTGTGCATAGATTTTAGGTGGGGCTTTGGGGAGATGCAAGCATCTCCACCCCCACCCCTGGGCACCTTGAGGAACAACAGCCAAGAACAGGAGCAGCCGCTCAGTCCTCACTGCTCTGATATTTGCAGTAATTACATCGATGCAGACATGACGTGGTAAACAATTAATGGTGGAAAGGGCATTGTCATAACCCTCTTGTGACCTGAAACCTTTAAAGCCCAAGATATTTTCAGAAGACCCTGTTAGGGGTGACCTTTGCTTTCAAACATAAATGTGCCTGTGAGAAATGACTCTTGGTTCCTAACCTGGAGTGGAGGGAACAGAACAGCACAGGCGGGCTTGGGGCAGGGCAGCTCATGAGGCCCTGGAGCATTGAATGTTCGTAGTCATATGTGGAAGTTTCTGGGCAAATTGTTTACAGCTTTCATCAGATTCGAAAAGGGCTCTGGGTAATTTACAAGACTTAGGGCCAGACCCTGTCAGGATTGCAACTGATCTCATTTGCATTTATCTAAAAACATTTTATGGTGTAACTTTTCCCTTCCTTTACTTCTCTCCCTAAAGTCAATGATTTGGAGAGACCGTACGTATCCCAGAGCAGTGAAATGTGCTGACCCAGGAGAAAAGCCAGATATGTGGGAGGAAAAAAATAAAGCTAGCAAGTGCTTTGCAAAACATTTTCTGTGAGTTCTGAAAATTAAGGGAGCATGAGTAAGATGAGGAAAAAGTACCACTGCAGACCTCAGATGTGCCGTGGGAAGTTGTTTGCTTCAATAATGTGCACACATGGTCAGTGGGAGCTTGCCCAATGAAAGGCAGCCTCTGGCTCAGCAGGGCTGGCCCAGGGCCTGGGAGTCTGCATTTCTGATACCCAGGTGATGCCTCTGTTGCTGGCCCAGGGACCACACTGCACAGTGAGGTCTCAGAAATCCAATAAACAAATGACGTGTGGATTGGCTGCAGGCTGAGTGGACAGTGATCAGGTTTGGTCTTACCATTAGCATCCGATGTCAGGCTGGCATCAGCAGCGTAGGCAGCTTGCTTTTCCTTTTTAAGGGTATCCTCTGAAAAAGAAGCTGTGCACACAGCCCATGATAATCTGGGATGTTCTCTCCCCACTCCCCAACCCCACCCCACGTCCTCTCCCTCCTGGGGAGGTAGACGTTAGCCTAGCAGGGAGAAGATCCAGCTTTCCTGGTGTTAATCCCCTGTCTGCGCTGGTGGCTGGGGTCTTGCTGTTGTTGCCCAAAGATCCCTGTAGGAGCTCTTCTTCAGAATTTCCCGGCTTGTCTGCATTCAGGCAGGCATTTTTCATTTGAATGGGATGACTATGTTTTTATTATTGAAACACTGCAAACCACCTTGCTAGGACATTTGGTCTCCTACACTGACCCCCCCTTTCTTGTGAGACCCGAGTCGTGTGGCTCCTACTCACTTGTAGTGATGCTGGCGGGGGAGGCAGTAAAGACCTTCCCACTGTCCTTGGTCATGATCAGCAGCTCCATCTCCTTCTTGGCAGGCACATTCTCCTTCTCCAAGATCAGAAATTTGCAGTCCTTGTGCAAGAGGTCATCATTCTGGACACTTGCAGTACAAGCTGGAGAGAAACAAGTGCGTAAAGAGGAAGGAGACGGTGCCGAGAGAAGGGAGAGGGAAGACATGACCAGAAGCAGAAAAAGAAGGAAGAAAAGAGCAGGGAGGAAAAGAAAGTTTAGTGGGTGTGTCCAAGGGTTTCCTGCTCTTGCCAATAGTAGCTACTAAGAAGCACCTTGGGGCCCAAAGGCAGCCTCCCCTGCTGGCTGGGCCCAGTGAGGAGGAGGTTGGGTTACAGTTGAAGCACTGGGCAGCCCCTATGGGGCTGCCTCCCACCTGGTTGGTACAGGATCTTTGGTGAATGGACAGAAGTCCCTCCTGTCAGGCGGGTCCTTCTTGATTAACTTGGTGGGTTCATTTCTATCTTTTAGGTCTCAAGTGTTAGCATCCTATGTGTGTGTGGGGTGGGGTGGGGTGGGGGGGTCCCAACCACCCGTTCAACACATACACACATACACACACACACACACACACTCCCTTCTCTACCACCTCACCTATTTCTTTCCTTCAAATTATCTTGTATTCTCTGTCTGTTTGTTCATATGCCTCCTCCACTGTAATTATCAGCCTGGTGAGGGCAGGAATATAGCCTACATTGTTCATGTCTGTGCTCCAGGACAGTATTGCATACAATACAGGTCCTCAGCAAATAGCTTTTGAATGAATGAATTGTTGAGTGGAAGGAAATACACCAGGATCAGAGCAATGAAGGAAATAGCTGTGAGCTCACTTTGATAAAGATTCTATGGAAAGTAGGGAGCGTGCGGCAGCTTTGAGGGGCTCCCTGGCTCTTGCCATGGATGGATGCCAGACATGTAACAGGAGCAGGCCAGAGGCTTCAAGACAAGGGTGGGGGCTGGGATGTAAGTGCCTGACCCGAGGCAGGTGTGGAGGGTGGAGATTTCTGCCCCTAGTGGACAGGGAGGTCAAGGTAAGGCCAGGGGGATGTTCATCTCTACTCACTCCTGGAAATAACTGAGAGGCCCTGGAGGTGAGTCCCATTTGCAGACCTTAGACCACCAATAGGTTGCATTCCCTCCTCCCACATGCTGTGTATCAGCATGGGGCAAAGTTCCCTGTGCTGCGGTGTGTCTGGTGGCTGCAGACAGCACTCACCTGCAGAAGTGGACACGCCAGTGCTCACAACGGCGGGGCTCTGGGGCATGTTTTTCTTCACACCATATGCTGCAAGAGAGGACCATTGAGTAAATGGGACGAACGTGTGATGGCAGCTCCATGCCACTGAGAAGCAGTTGACTACCAGCTCTGCGAGACAGGCAGGCTCCCCAGGTGAGCAGAAGACAAAAATAATGAATAGCAATGAAATGAAGAATAATGGGTAATGAAATCAGCTCTCTCCAGCCATGGGGGCAGCAGAGTTTGGGTGGAACTTTTGCTGGTGCAAGTCTCATCCTTCTAGGACCTCTTCCATGAAGTCCTCCTAGACCTTCCCAAATCACCTTCCCTTCTGAACTCCTATAGCCCTAACATCTGCTCTGCACAACTTGATGCATGCTGTCTGATAGGCATCCCCAATTGTTTCTACTCCAACCACACAGTAGGCAAGTAGTGGGCCAGGGCTGAAGCTCACCTCTTCTGTCCCCTTTCTCCCAGGTTTGCACAGGGCGTGCACCATAAAATCATCCAGATGGTTGGTGTGCAGTGACACTGGGCTGTCAGAGACAGCAGTGAGACATGGGGATATAGAGGTGACACCCCACAGCAACAGCCCCTGTGGTTTCACTCATGTTTGAATCAACGTATGATCATGCTTGGCACCCCGAGGTTAGGGGATAGGGGCTGTTTCTTCGGTGGGAAAGGTTGATTGATTTCTTTGGTGTTGGTTCCTCTGATTCAGTTGTTGAAAATGGATATTGTGAGTTATAGCTGCAAAGAGGCATTACTTCCCAGGACCAAAACTCCAGACCTCAGCTACTGACCTGCAGACGTGGTGGCAGCGCCATAGGACAGGGCAGATGAGCTGGGGGCCAGATTGTTCTGCATGCCAAACACTGAGAGAAATTGAGGACAGATGAGCACTGGTACATAGAGGAGGGCCCTCAGCTTTAAGTAGATCCCCCTGAGGACCCCAAAACCACTTTCATAATAAATGACTTTCCCTATGACAGATTCCCAAACTTTCACGGTTTTCACTTTCTAAGTGACAGTAATTTTTTAAATGCCCCATATCCCCACCCCAGGCCAAAAGTTACTAACAGTTCCTCCCATTTATTGAGTGGTTAGGTCCACACAACTTAACAGTGGTAGTTCACATAGGGTCTGATAGATGTCACTGTATTCCTCAACATGTAAAAATATCCTAGGGTCTCCTGTTTCCTTGGTACCGTGGGGTGCCATGTGGGAACTGTGAGCACAGGATTCAGACACCAAGGTGCCAAGAGGCACTGATTCGGCAGAGCTCTCCTTTCCCCTTGTACTCTCCTCCTGACTCAACCGCATAGAGCTCCTCTCACCCCATTATGAAATCAAGGGCTGGCATTGGCTTTGAACAATGGCAGAAGCTCATTCCTGCCGGGTAACAGCCTCTCTTATCCCATCCTATCTAGTGTTTGGGGCTACAAGATCATGGATACAACATCCCCAGTCATGACTTTGCAAAGCAGAAAAGCTGAGGCAGGAGAAATGAAGCATGAACCCTGTATCTTCTGGGTTTGGTGGGATGTCAGTTCTTTGGAGGTATTGAAAATCAAAGCACTAAATTTGCACAGCCAAGTAAGCAAGGAAGGCCCACATCATCGTATTTATTAGTCACAATTTTGCGGGGAGAAGGCAGATTCCTTTTAAAAAATGATGTCTCTGGTGACTTACATATAGGCTATTGCAAAACATGGAATAAATTTGAGCCCCCAGTGGACCACTGTATTTAGAGAAGGATTTGAAGTGAGAGCCTTCTCACTCAGCAATGCTTTTCACCTGAAATGTCCTAGGCTATGCCTCACTTAGTTTCTTCTCTTCCATTCCTCTACCTTTCCGAGTAAAGACGAACCAGCACAGAATAAGGCGGTGAGGGAGGACCCTGTTTCCCTGCCCCTATTTCTCTTCCCTGGGGACCAGCCATCTCCGATTGAGGGCCGGCTCTGTGCCTTCCAGTGCAGCTCCTTGGCTGCTGCGTCTGCATTGGTTTCATGCAGGCAGGCCCTCATGCTTCTAGGCCAAAAGAACATCTTTCTGACAACCATTCCATTTGTCTCCCCAGGAGGGAGCACCCCCCATTTTTTAAATTTTATTTTAAGCAAACCACCTGGAGAAGGTGATTGAAGCGGAGGGCACTGACCTGAGGAGCAGGTGCTGACTCCCGGGTGCAGGGTGGAGGAGCCGGATGCCATGTTGTTTGGAACGCCGAAGACTGCAGGGGAGGAGGGGGGAGGGCGGCCCGTGAGAAGAGCCCGGCCAGAACGGGGGCACCACAGAAGCTCCGTGGGGAACGCCAGGGTTGCCTTTCTATGTTTTGTTCAGTTTCTGTCTTTAAGAAAATCTTGGGCTCTCACCTTACAGCAGAGACCCATACATTAGTCGCTGGTGTACTTTAAACACATCATAGCCAAGGAGTGGTCATAGGTTGGTCAGGCCTGGAGTGGACACTGGCTTCAGCCAAAGTCCCACTTGTTAGTGACCATTTCATGGAAAAGGCACTTGAAACCCAGTGAAGTTAAACAACTTGCTCAAGGTTAGTTAATCCACATGGAGTGAAACTAGGTTCCTTGCCTAGGATTTGCTGTTCTTTCCCATCACATCTTTTCTTCTTTCTATAAGGGACCCACCAAAAGAAACACCTTTGAGACTGATCTGAAGTTCCAGTGGAAAAACTTTGGGCTGCTTGGCCACAGAAAGCCCCTCTAGGAAGCTTTGGGGCTGGCCAACACCAGCGAGGTCATTTAGCTCCAGGTAAGGTGTAAGGGTTCAAAGGTAGGAGGGGAGGTGCACTGTGCTTCAGGTACCTGATCCTGCAGAATAGGCATTGGTGTTGAGGAGGGACGAACTCTGGGTTGTCACGTTGTGATAGGATCCCATGGAGGACCCCACTGGCAAGGTGGAGGACCACATGTGGGAGGGGAGGTTGGCATCCAGGGTAGTTGTGTCATAGGTGCTGGATACTGGAGACAGACAGACAGACACACACACACCAGTGAAAGAGAAATGTGCACTTTGTACTGCAGTGATCCAGTGACTCAGTTTGCTGGGACTTTTCTGGTTTAGACCTAAAGGTCCCTGTCCCAGGAACTCCCTCAGTGGACAAACCTGAGCCATAGCTCATCCCACTTTCGCCTGAAACCTTGGAGCTGGAGCAAACTTGATCTCTTGGGTTAGACATTCTTGCTGACTCTTGGTGAAATCTGATGTAGGTAAGTCCTGTTCTGGGGTCTGCCCATTTCTCCTCCTATGTCCCCTTCCCTACCTTCTGGTATTCTGTCCCTACCTAAGTTCTCACTGCCTACCTGTTGTCAGGGAGCAGTGAACCAGGCCCCACACTGAGTCCCGGCAGTAGGATCCCAGACACAGCGAGCACAGGTAGGAAGCCCTCACTTCCAAGGCCACACAGCATGATGGCTTCCTTCTCTGGTTAAACTCTCCTTAAACATTCCTACAAGCCAGCTACACCCCAGGAACATTCTGCACCCAGGAGAACATTTTGGTGCTGCTACGTATCTGAAGCTAACTCTGCCTACTCCTTATATAAGAGGGAGCTAGTTGCCCAGCTCATAAAACTGAGGTTTTGGTTTTGTATTAAAAACCAAAAAGAAGATCACAATCTCATAGTTTTTTGTGTGTGTGTTTGTTTTCCAGTAGCGAATGACAGCAAAGCTTCACATCCCAGCAGAGCTGGCTTCTTTCCTCATCTCCCTCCAAGGCCCTTCTCACTCCCCTCTCTCTGTCCCACAGACTCTACCTTGCACTTGGTAGGCACGTGATACATGAGTGTTGAATAGCACTCACCCCACCTGACTGCAGTCTCTTCTGTTATCTGTCTTACTTCCCCCAGAGGGCCAGTGGCTGGGTCTACCTTGTTCATTGCCTTTCCTCAGTGCCTAGTGTTTGGCATAGAGGAGACATAATAAATACCCATTGAATGAATGAATGAATGAATGATGAATGAATATACTATAATGTTCTCCAATAGTCTTCATTTGGGGAATCTGGCCAACACACGAGATGTCCGGAATCTCTTGGGAGAGAATCTCTAGGATCTAGAGCCCAACTACAGTGGGCACCGGAGATGGCTGACCAGGCACAACCCACAGCTGCACACTGCACGCTGCACGCTGCACACTGCACACTGCACGCAGGGCAAGTGCTCAGTGCTTTGCCGTAGCCTGTCAGGGTACGGTCACAGTCCTGGGCCAGAACAAATCTGCCACCTGTCCCCTTCCTCCTTGGCAGCCCAGGGGTGTATGCCTTACCTGACTGGGAGCTCGCTGCCACCTTTTTGGTCTCCACTGTGCCTTTCTTAGGGATGGGGAGTGTGCTGGAGGAGTTTCGGGTGGGGCTCACACTTGCAGACCGGCTTCCCTTGAGCAAACGTTTAACATCATCCAATTCTGTCCCTGTGAAAGAATCCGCACATTTTCCATTCAGCCCAGGATCCTTTCCTGAGTCCAACTGCAGTGGGAATTACGTTCACTGTGTTCTGAATACTCGGGAGGACGACGGCTTCCCATGCTGGGACATTTTTGGTAGCCTTATCATTTCTGCATCTTGTCAATTTATAGCACTTACCAACCTGGCACTGGGTAGTATTAATGGCCTCATAAAGATAGTGCCTCTACCAGGAGGTCAGAGTCATCAGTAGATATTTCCTAATTGTACCTCATCTGATGCCACAGAAATGCTTCTGTGGCTGGAAGATGCTCTCATCCTGGATCAAGGAAAATTTACACTGTAGGCATTTAGAGAACCAGACACCTTAAAGCAAGTGGATCAATGGTGATTTCATCCTCTGCACAGGATGCCTCAGGTGTCACGTCCCTGAACTTGTAAGCTCTGGAGTGTCAAAAGGAATTTGTGGCTCATAACTCCTAACCATTATGCTGTTTTCATGGGAGTTACGTACGTTCAAATCCATCTGGCTGATATTACTTGTAGCGAGGTGATCGAGTGGAGCAAGGGCAGTGCTAAGAGGGATTTGCAGACTGCGTATTCTGGAAGACTGCCCAAACACCCCCTCCTGAGATCGCCATCCTTTGGGCTCAGTGCCCCTAAACCTGGATGGGCTCATGGCCCCAGGTGCTGAGCTTGTTGGACAGTCTGGGTCTCTGATCCCTGAGCTGCCCACCCAGCTCTTCCTCCTCCTACACTTTACACTAGAATTCCACCCTCATAGTTGGACTCATTTCAAAATGTCAAATAATCTTTAACAACAACAACAACAGGAGGCTAAGATAATCATTGGGCAGAGTGGGGAATCCCTGGCAGTTGAGATCAAGTTCAAACTCTCACACTCTACTTCTGACCTCCTCTAATCATAACTATCCCATTAAGTCCCCTCCGGGTTATTTTCCTTCAGCCGCACTGAACGTGTCTCATTATGAGCCAGCTCATCCCATGGATCCTCACTGATCCACCCTTCCGTCATCTTCCTTCAAGCGACACTAACCTGGAAGGCTCTCGGGGCCCTGCTCCCTCTGCGATCTGAGCTGTCACAGTTGGTTGTTGACCTACCTCCCCACTAGTCTGTGAACAATGAAGCAGCAGGGACTGTCCCGACTCAGCTCCTTGCCCTGGCACCCAGCCCAGGGACCCTCTCGCACAAGGCCCTTAGAGATGTTTAGTGACTAAGTGATTGCACATACACAGACACACACGTGCATGCATGCACACACATGTAGCCCTGGGCTCCTGGGCTCCTGGGTCCTTTCTTTTCAGCAAGACAGTGACCACTTACATCGGGTCGATGGCGATGCACTCTGCAGTCGCACTCGGATTTCGGTCTCTGTATAAGGAAGAGATAGAACAATCTGTGAATGACGGAGCCCTGGTCACAGCGCCTGCTGCTGACCTGTGAGCAGTGAGTAAATCTGTGGGCTGCCCTGAGGTGTCTGTGTCCTGGGAACAGGACAGTTTAGTGTACTCAGGACAAATGCTGCTGAACAAGAGATGCCCTCCCCGCACACCCCTATGCACCCATACGCCCCTTCCAGCCAGAAAGCCCAGGCTGAGCAGGACAGCTGCAGCACAGTCTCAATGATCAACTGCTTTCCAATTACCCAGCTATGCCCCAGGCTGTTACCAGGTGTTTTCATTCCTACCTCCGAGTACTTATTAGATTACCATGAAAATCTACCCTTCCCGTTTTGGTAGAGCCAGCAAAAGATTCCCAGGATGCTGTCAGCTCCCTGGGGGCAGATTCTTCTGTACTCCCATTTATGGTCTGAAAGCTGGACACCTTAGGTGCTCAGAAAATACCCCAGCAATAGAGCTCACCTCGTGTTTGGCTCCGTCCTCTGGTTGAAGAAGATGCTGATGAAGAAAGGAAAGTTAAAAGAGATGGCATGCTAAATATTTTTGACATGGAGGTAGATCTATCTGAGTGGGGGGAGGAGGTTGTTTTTAGTGTTTTACTTTTCTTCCTCCCCCCCGCCCCCCCCAGATAGGGATCCCAGTGGATAGTGGATGCTTAATAAATGAGGACCATCTGACCAAAAGGTAGAGAAAGTTCTGCAAGGCCCCAGTGCTTTTAGGGTGTTAAGTTAGCTCAATGAATGTTGTTAGCTTCTGGTATTAAGTTAGCTAAGGTAATCTTGGGAGCATGTCCCTTTGGACTGGCTGACTACATAGTGATCAAATGTATTGAAAGAGCCAGAACTTCCCTGTGGTTACAGACTGCCTTGGTTTTCCCGCTGTAAGCAAATAAATAAAAAAATAACCACTGTATAGTCAATCATCATATCATTAATTCACATGCATGATGAGAATCCAAGAACATGGACCAGACTTAAGGCCAAGGGAAGGAAGGGCCCTAGGGTTTCACTTGGCCTGAAAGTGCCCTTTTGAAGCCTCTTGTGGGGGAGGTGCTGGCACGCTTGGCACGTGTGCCTCCTAACCCTGGTCTCTCATTGCTGGGGGTCGCTGTGCATCCTGTGGAAGGAAAAAACCCTACAATTGCTGCTTGGCTCGAGGGCTTATCTGTCCAAGCCTGAGCCTTGTGGGAATAGTTTGCCATTTCAGTAGCAGCATGAGCAGAGGCTTATGACAGCATGTTAACGTGGTTGCCAGTCCCCTTATGATGTTTCAGGGTAAATAGCAAGGGGAAAACAGGTCAGCAGAGGTTAAACTCTTTTAGAAGAACCCATTTAACTCAAGATGTTCCCTCCACCCCACCCCAGGCATTTCCCCAGTGCCCCCTTTGAACATTTTTTCAGAAAGTAAGGAAAGGACATACCAAACTCCTTCCGGGGGTACTCTGGAGAAGAGTTGCCACTGGAGCTTCCTGGAGAGAGAATAGAGCACTTAGGACCAGCACACACACTTTATTGCTCTTGGCTTGATTATGCTTCTCGGGGGTTGTGCTTTTTAACCAATTGAAGGCCAGACCCTCCACCATCAAAGATGACAGCTCGCTTTAGTGCGGCGGTCTGGAGCCAACCCAGCAGTATCTGCGAGGTCAGCCTGTGCCAACAGCCACTTAAGCCCAAAGGGCTTCGGAGAGGGTGGACAGTGCTGGGTCCCGCCTTTCTGAATCTCACCGCTGGTGTGCTCAGGGGGTTGGCAAGGCCTCCTCAGCAGGCTGCTGATTTAACCCTGTCAGACGCCTGTTGGATGTGGTTGTGGCCCTTCCTGCTGGCCCCTGATCTACTTCAGTGGGGCAAGGTTTGAACAAAGGGAGGCAGGAGGTTTTCCATTTTTTGTTTTCCCTTCCTATACTGAGTTTGCCCTCCATGAGTGCTGGTGCAGGTGACCTGTCCCTGGTCAGCTGAACATGCTGTTAGCACCAGGCTGTCTCTGACCTTGTGGCGGTTGTCCCCTGTGTGTATTGTATGAAAATGAACGAACTGGCCCACATGCAGGCCTAACTTCAGAAAGCACTGTAGGGACACCATCCTCCGTGCCTGGATTTGGGGCTCCCCCAAATCCCCTGACAGCTTTGGGTCTTAAATCATTTACTGGGGTACCCGTCCATTACTCCTGCTTCTCCACCACCAGGACCCTTCTCCATTCACTATTAGACCCACTTGCTGCCTGGCTTGTCTGTTTTTCACTACAACTGCTTCTGCAGATCACCAGGAACTCTAGTAACCTTAGAAGCGGACCCCAAACTTGTCCCTCCTGCCTCCTCCTCGACCCTGAGCACCTTCTCACGCAGACTTCAGTGACACCGCTTGTTCCCAGTCTCCCGCTCTCCTCAGAGACTCCCTTCCCCTTGTCTTGCTGCTGTTTTTCTCCTTCACTCCCCACCACAAACTTTATCCTTTTTTGCTCCCTTCTGACTTTTATACTCTCTTCCTCATCCAGCTCCTTCTGTTTTCCACCTTCTACTAACATCTCCTGGTGAACACCTGACTCCAAAAGGCGCCTCTTGCCCTGACCTCTTCCTGGGAGTCCCACCGCGTGCTGGGCACCCCGCCCGGAAGCTGTGCCAGCAGCTCTATGTCAGGACCAAAGACCTGAACTCATCCATGGGCGCCCCCCCCCCCCCCGGGCTCCCTGCCGCAACTGCTGGCATGACCCTGAACCCAACCACACCTGTGTTTGAAATCGCGGAGTCGCTGACTCCTTTTTCTCCTGTTAAAATAAACAGAGACCAGCCTTGAAAACTCCCTGAGAGAACAAAAGCAGTTTAATTGTTCCAGGAAAGCTTAATTTAGCATATTTTGCAAGACTACTTTAACCTGGGTCCGTCACTTCTTGCTTATGCCTCTGAAAATCACAAGCAAAACTTAAACTGTTTCTTCAGTTAAGATGAGGTCTCCTTGTCACTTAAGACAATTCTAATAGTCTAACCAACCATTTTGAAGAACAAATAGTCACTGCTTCTCACTACAGGAGCTGCTTTGAAACAATATACCCAGGGGCCTCATTTTGTGTTTAGTTTGAGTGCTCTGAGTCTGAAAACTGTCTTTGGTTTTTGCACAATAAACTTCTATGAATAACCACTTCAGCAATTCCTTCGTTTTATACTTCTGTTGCTTCTGAACTTTTGACACCTCCTTCCCCCCAACATTTAATCAATTGTCAAACCTGTCAATTCTACCTCTGCAATACCTGTCACTCCCAGCTCCTCGTCTCCTCCCCCACAGCTCCCACCCTAGTCCCAGCCAAGCTTTCCCTTCCCTGGACTACTGAGCACGGTCTAACTTGTCACCATGTTCAGCCACTTCCCTCCCCATCCTCCTTGCAGGTAGCTTTCAGAGTGCTAGTCGTGTGTCTCCGATGTGACCGACTGTTTTGCTCAGAAATCTCTGTGGCTTCTCACTGGCTGCAGAATCAAGTCCAAACATCTTAACCTAGTCCTGAGCCCAAGTCCCTCCAGCCCTCTTCACATAGCGCCACTGTTGCTCACTACTTCTGCCCCGGCTCCCCTGCCTGTGTGCTGGGCTTCCCCACTCACTGCTCCATGTCCAGGCATCAAAATCATGCACATCACACAGGCCCAGCTCAGATGCCACCTCCCACCTAGAATCTTCCGTGGAAACTCAGCTGGAAATGATAGCCCCCTTCTACTTTGCAGTATAGTTTTTTGTTTTTTTTTTTGTCATCTTAACTTGTCTATTAGACTACATGTAGACTCCTTGGAGACAAGATCCATGTCTAATTCATTTACAAGTTCATCAAGCCAATCTTGTTAAAAAGTGGTAGATATGTGAGAAAATATCAGTTTGAAAAAGTGACTAAGGATAAATGAAAGAATAAATGAAGGGGGCTAGATCAACACAATTGCCAAGCAACATGAAATGAAGGAAGAGTGGGGAGAAAGGTGAGAGGCAGACACAGGTGAATACAGGTGCCCATAGTTCAGTCTTCAAAGGATAAGGGAAGTTACTTGGGGAAGAGAGCGGTTCTCTTTTAAAGTCTGTGGGACTGATACCTTCGTAGGTTCCATGGCGGGTGATATGAGTTTTCCTTTCAAAGGTGGAGCCTGGTGAGTTGGGCAGAGTGGAGGCAGGTGAATGAGCCCTCCTGTAACTGGAGGTGGAGACATTGCCTCGTGTGCTTCCACCTGCAAGGAGAGAAAAGCATCATCCTCATAGCACTTCAGCCAAGTGCCATCCAGTTACGTTAACTAAGTCCACAGGCTGCTCATAATAAGTCAGCACTGAAAGGGCCCGCCTCAGCACTCCCACGGCTGCCCAGAAGTGGGGGCAGGGGTGGAATTGTTGCTCCTGCCCTTCCTTCCCAAGCTGACCACTGGGAGGCAGGGAGCTCCTTGATGCAGTGGCTACAGTGCATGGACATGGAGGGGCTTCAGCAGGATTTATCTTGAGGATCTGGCATTTATTTAATCACAGGTCACTGCTGGAGAGACTAGGATGTAATCTGATGTGGAAGGTTCCTCAACAGATAAGGATCTTCTCTTGGTCAACCTGGCCATTTGCCTGTCTTGGGCCTTTTTTTTTTAATCATGCCAAGATTTTTTAACATGGTTTCATGGGTTATGTGTGCTTGTATATACATTTTTTCCTTGCCTTGTTTTGTTTCATTTTTAAAGCTACCATGAAAGAGGGTTTCATGGGGAACGATGGGCCTGTGTTGGATGTTTGCCAGTGGAAACTCACTAAGTGTGGGGTCAGATTGCTTTAGCACAGTGACCCAGTCATTAAGTTTCTTTTGTTGTTAATTCTAATTGTACACCCCCAGATGTGCACACCCTTCTGGAGGAGACGGCTTAAAGAGCATGATTTAGTGGGAAAGCAGTCACCTTCCCAAGAAGCCTCCTTAATTAATCATTGTAATTTGGGGGGACTTAATGATAATTGATCCCATTTTAAGCAGGGATCAAACGCGGCTAATTTGAAAGTCTCTCCTTTGCTGGGTTGCGTGTTATTTACATACGAGTGGCTCTTTGGGGCATTTGGAATGGATGACAGTTTAGTCCCTCTCCTTTCAGGACTCTCTCTCCTTGTCTACCTGCTCTCCCCCTCCTCTCCCCCAGCAGGCACTTACTTGAGTTCATGTAGCCACTGCTACCATGTGACACGCTCTGTTTCTCTAGCCGGCTCCCTCCACCAAGAGAACCCGTTTTAGGGTAGCCATTGCTGGTCCCCCCTTCTGCAGACACAAGAAGCCGGTGACAATTTATAAATGGAGTTAGCCCAGAGGGTCCCCTCATCCCTTGGCCCTTGGAAGCCTTCCCTGACTTTTCAACCATGACCCTCTTGGTTTGGGGTCCCTTTTCCATCTATACCACATAGTGCAAGCTGCCTGCTCTTGTTTTGTTTGTACCATAAATGTCAAGAGCAAATATTCCACTCAATTGAAAAGGAATGTCTTCTGGGTGGAGAATATCAAGTTGCTTATTAGGAAAATGTAAACATTGGAAAAGCTAGTGAGTGATGTGAAGCTCCTTGAGACCCGGGCATGTGTTGGGCTTGCTTTTTTCAAATGCCTGGTCAGTGCCCTAGACATGGTGGCCCCTAGAAGTGATGGAGGGGTGAGTGACAGCTCTGTGTTGCTGGTGCTCTGCCTGGAAGCCCATCGCCGTGGGATTTCCACCTCCCCGCTCCTCCATGTGCCAGGCTTTCTGGAGGTGCAAGGGTCACTTTAGGGTTCAGGTCTCTATTATAGAATCCACTAGACAAAGGACCTCTGGAGAAAAGAGTGTGCTCAAACAAGAGCTGGTTTGTTCCCTGCTCCCACCTCATGCTCAGGTTGGATAAGATTTCTGATATTTTAGTGTCTAGATCAGACAAATCTATAGAGATGGAAGGTAGATTTGTGGTTTTCAGGGATTGGGGAGAGGGGAAGGGGAATGGGGAGTGACTGCTAACGGCCATGAGGTTTCTTTCTGATGTGATGAAAATGTTCTAAAATTAGATTATTGCAACAGCTGCACAACTCTGTAAATATACTAACAACTTATGAACTGTATACTTCAAGCTGGTGGATTTTTTTTTTTTTTTGACAGAGAGAGAGAGATACAGAGTCAGAGACAGAGAGAAGGGGGAGGGCCCAGAACAGTCCCTGTAGCTGCACATTATTGGTCTTTTCCACATAGTTTCTTTCTACAGGTGGGCGCAGGGCTGCACAGGGCAGGAACTGGGTCGGGGTCTTGCCCCGGTGAGAACTGAACTGGGGGAACTCCCCAGTTCAGTATATGGGTCCGCGTGAGCCGGGGCCGGGATTTGAACCTTGGTCCCCAGGGCTGCAAAGTGAGCGCCTAACCCACTGAGTCATCCCAGCTTCCCCAAGCTGGTAGATTTTAATGGTATATAAATTAATGTCAACACAACTGTAAATAAACAATTTCAGATATTTTGGATTTGCTCAACCAAAGAGTGGGTGCACCAGGAAAGTTTATATGTGGAGTCCTTCAGGCATGACTTCCTGAGAAGAACACTCTTGAGATAGTCACTTACTTGGTGGTAAGGATGTCAGTCTTGTAGTTACTGTTTCGGTGATAACTAGAAAAAGACAAAGAAAAGATGAGCTCTTATGTAATGTACTAAAATCCCTGTATTTTGGCAAGGTCTAATACCTGTCATAGACTTAGCACATTAAATTAGGTTCAACAGAGACTTTTGTGTACTCATGCTTTAAAGATGCATGATCTGTCCCACTATCCACGAAAACATGTACAATAACAATGGGGCTTAATGTACCTGGAAAATAAGTTTATATCCTTTTGGAACCAAAAGTAAATAACTACCTGATTTCAAAAAGGAGTTGTCCTGCTGTCAATGTTATAATAAAAAGTAGAAAAATTATACAGTAGTTGTGGTGGTGTTATGAATGAATTATTTACTCTTTCCAATTTTTTATTACTTTGATAATGACATATATGTCATGCTCTTACTTCTTTCAGTGACTTCGGTGCCATCTCGTTTGTTTTTCTTGGTTACATCCATACCATAGCCCCCTGTGAAAAAAGCCAAAAACCATGAATGGCCATGCCTTTTACCATCACTTTTCTTAATATATTTTTATTTATTTATCTATTTATTTATTTTTGACAGGGAGAGAGAGAGATACAGAGACAGAGACACAGAGAGAACTGAACTGGGGGAGCTCCCAGTTCAGCATATGGTTCTGCACGGGCGGGGGCTGGGATTCAATCCTCGGTCCCCGGTGCTGCAAAGTGAGCACCTAACCCACCGAACCATCTGGGCTTCCCCAGCCATCACTTTTCTTAAGTATAGGTTCCTACTATTCAAGCTGAGAACCTAAAACCTGATTCCTAGAATTCAAAGCATTATTCATTTATGTGCATATTTTTTTTTACATGCATTATTCTCACTTCTTGTATCAGTTATTATAATAGGTAATTTAACAGTTCCACTTTGGATTCTATTCCTCCTATTGGGATCTCATTTTGCAGGATTGAATTAAGCAGGCTGCCCCCTTCTGGGCACTAAAGGGCTTACATAGAAGATGTGGTGACCTGACCTTAGACTAGAAAACCTCCATTCTTTGCCAAAGTAACAAAGAGCTGAGGGATATCTATCTGTCAAAGCACTTGGTGCTTTCAGCTAAGTCATTCCCATAATGTTCAGAGTTCTATATGGAGCTCTATGAATATGACATTTATACTTTATTACTTAAAGTTCGGGTGTGAGAACGATGTTTGATGGATTGAAATCAGGATAAAAATCATTATAATGGCCATAAGTGTATGGAACGT
Organism: Craseonycteris thonglongyai; assembly: GCA_004027555.1. Classification (NCBI taxonomy): domain Eukaryota; kingdom Metazoa; phylum Chordata; class Mammalia; order Chiroptera; family Craseonycteridae; genus Craseonycteris; species Craseonycteris thonglongyai. The sequence continues at coordinate 71,119 of PVKE010003217.1, forward strand.
TACGCTTTTCCCAATATGAAACTTTCTCTTCATAACAAACCAGACTTAGTATGCTTCTTTGTAGGTATAAATAGAAACCATACATGAAGAAACTATTTGGAAAGAATCTATTGAAATATGTATCATTATACATATTTGTGCATGCTCTCCCTTTACTCTGCTTCTGGAAAGGAAAATCACTGAGATCTTGTCCACTGTCCTGGAACACGAATGGAATGGGGCAGCACTCACATCAGGGGTAGGGTGGGATGGGGGCTCAGGCCTAAACAGAGAAAAGCAGGGATGCCTACTCATCTGGGCTCCTGTGTCTTAGGTTCTGGAAGGACTTGGAATCTGGCTTTCCCTGTGGTTTCTCTTTCCCCCACTTCCAAACCTCCCCTTCCTCCCAGTTTATTTTTTTGGATCAAATTCAAATTGGATTCTAGAATTTCTGGGGCAAGCCCCTTCTGCTTAGGATGCTCCTTTACTCAAAGATCTCTTTCAAGCTTTTTTGGCCTGTCTGGTGACTTTAGTGCCTAATCCCACCCCTTTTAGGGGCTCATAAAAGTGTCTTAACTTCTTTTTTGTTTTTAGATTTACTTTATTGTTTGAGAAAAGGTGTAAGAGAGAGAGAGAGAGAGAGGACCCAGAGCAATCTCTATAGTGGTACATCATTAGTTGTGACATAGTTTCGATTCACACAGGTGGGTGCAGGGTCACGCAGGATGGGAACCGAACTGGGGGCCTCCCACATGGGAGGCAAGAACCTTCGCTGCCATCCTGGAAGTTACCAGTTGCACCACAGTTCAGCATATGAGTTTGCATGGGCTGGGGCCACGATTCCATCCTTGGACCTCATGGTTGCAAAGGCAAGCACTTTACCTGCTGAGCTATCCTGGCATCCCTTAATTTCTTTTTAAAGTCAGTAGGAAAAATGGACACACTCCAATCTGGATTATATTCTTCCAATGCAGTTATAACATAAATATAATTTTTAAAAGTTTTTTTTTGTTTTTTTCTTTAATGAAGAAAGGGTTCCAAAGGCAAAAGTGTCCATGAAAATTATAACGTGGCCCTGAGTAACTCCCACTGAAACTAATAAGACCACATGAGACCAGCTGGTCAATTACCCAATGGAATTAAGCAAGTTAGCTTCAGGGCCTGGTTGAAAGTGCCAACTTCTTGCTCATCAAAGTTTCTTAAACAGAGCTCTAGGCAAGGAACAAGGCATCATGGAAAAACTCCTAGCTGGATCTAAGAAGCCACAGGTCTTTTTGTAGGTATGTGTTCCAGAGCCAAGAGGAGGGTCCTTAAACAGTCTAACAATGGAGTCCAGCATCATTGGAAGGCCAAGCCTGGCCTGTGATTCTGTCTGCACTCCAGCAATAACCTGTATGACATGCCATGCAAACCTACATGCACTGGACACCCGCTTTGAAATCCTTTGTTTAAGCATTGATTGCCTTTGGTAACTCTGAAGCCCCTCTCCATCATTTTTTAAAAAAATTGGTCATTAGCTGTAAAGCAGGAGGCATTTTGGAGATTAAACATTCAAATGCACCTGGCTGCCAATGGGGAGCCACCTACAATGGCACCAGAATTGATATGAGTGTCATAAAAGAAACTGTTTATAAAAATTCATGGAAACTTTTAATTCCCACAAATTATTGCTTATTTTGATCCTTTTAATGAAAGTTGCCACTGGCAGCTATAAATCTGGTATTGGCTGGGTTTATTCTACTTTATAGCCATCAAGGCAGGCTGATGACAGCTCCCTTTGGTAAGAGTCTCAGTGTCCAAGGAATAAGACGGGCGTGCATTTTCTTTTTCTTTCTGTTCCCAGAAAAATCACAGACATTTCTCAGCCCCTCCATCTTTTTTCTTAAGTCCTAATGACAGAGCTTTGAGATCTGCAGTGAAAAGCCAAGAGTTCCCCATCTTCCAGAGAGACAGCTTGCTAAGAAATCAGATGCCCTCCTTCACAGCAGGTATCCTGGGATAGAACAGGCCCTAGGTGGGTGCAAGCAGATGGCCCCTGGCCTCTCTCTCAGACTGAAGCCCCTCAAATGGCTGTGTTCCAGGGCCATACAGAATGATTTCTTGGGCCTGAAATATACAGGCCTGAGCTCTATTGACATTTCCAAAGCTCTCTTTTAGACTGATAGTCTGAAGTGGCAGGACTGTATTGGGAGAGGGATTCCTTTAAACCAAATGTAAGACGGAACTCTCTATGAGTTATCAAATGGAAAATGAAGGGCTGAGGCAGAAATCTAGACTGAGGTCATCCCATAGGACCTGTAGCACTTTAAATATTTTAAGTGCCCATGGTTTCAAAATTTTTAACTAACATGAGGGAAAAGAAATTACATGCCCTGGGGAAAGCTGGGATGGCTCAGTGGGTTAAGTGCTCGCTTTGAAGCCCCAGGGACTGAGGATTGAATCCCGGTCCGGGCCCATGCGGACCCACATGCTGAACTGGGCTGTGCCCCCAGTTCAGTTCTTGCTGGGACCTATGTGGGAGGCTCCCGGCCTAGTTCCTGCCCTGAGCAGCCCTGTGCCCACCTGTGGAGTGAAACTATATTAAGGTGACCAGATTTTAACATTGGTAAAGTGGGACACCATTGACCGGGGGGGAGGGGGTTCTTGATTAAAAATTTGGTCTATCTCCTGCCATTCCCTAGCTTGTGGTGCATTCTTTCAAAAAATCGGGACTTTTTAAAAATGCTGTGGGACACGGGACAAATTGTTAAAAATCGGGACTGTCCCTCCAAAAGCGGGATGTCTGGTCACCCTAAACTATATGGAAAACTAATGTCAACTATGGAGACTGCTCTGGACCCTCCCCCTTCTCTCTGTCTGTTTCTGTCAAAAATCAATAAAATAAATCTTAAAAAAAAAAAAAAAAGAAATTACATGCCCTGGCATGTGCCCGATCCTGTCATTCCCAGCGATGTTCACTAATGTGTTCCCCAAAAATACTACTGTACTTAATGGAAGTATGGTCAAGTAGCATAATTTTTAACTTCTTGGATGTTTGGGCCATTTTACCAGAACTAAGGATGAGCAAGTCACTCAATTCTCAATTCCAAAAGTATGCTAATTTCCATCTATGGTTCTAAGGGGTTGTTTGTGGTTATTTTATACTTTCTTTTTTTTTTTTTTTTTTTTTTTTTTTTTTTTTTTTTTTTT